>SNQJ01S0025807.1:99606-114797 GCA_010110895.2 Picea sitchensis
TATGCAAGAACAACTGTTTTTCTATTAATCTGTATTTCTATACAAAGTGTGTTTACAATGGCTGGACTGTAACAAGTCTCATCTCTATCTCTCGAGACCTCTCTATGTGAGAACTCCTCTCTCCCTTGGAACTCCTCTCTTCCTGGGACCCCCTCTCTCTACTCTAATTCCCCCTTATTACAAAATGAGGGCTCTCTCGAGCTTATCCTCCACCTCACCATCTTTGAGCTATCGCTATCACAGAGCGACTTCATTACATAAATGGAAGTTGCAGATCTAACTAATCTGGACTTAGCTGCAGGTAACCAATTAAGGAAACCTCAACCACTACCTGTAGAAAGGTGTGGTCTGGTCTCTATCAACCTTACAACATTAAATTCAATTTCAAAAATTGGAAAATGAGAGGGTTGCGCCTCTCCTTTTCATGAATGTGCACTGGATGTGCTTGTTGGCTGGTGCTTATGCTGAGTTGGAGCGATGATCCTACATCATACTCCTCAGCTAGAAAAATCATGATCTCCTAATCATGAGATCCTTTTCTCCAGGGCTAAAATCCACCTGGATCCCAAAATTTCCCTTGGATCTGTCCATCCGCTCCTTTCCAACTATGTTGTTGTTGTTGTTGCTGCTTCTTCTTCCCTGCTTCTCTTGTAGGCTTCCTTATACTCAGCCTCTCGTTGCTAGAAGTCTCTGTTGCTGAACTCAACATCAGCCTTCTGATTTCCTCTATCACCTTGTCCAGCTGATCCCATGGCTGGCTCTCCTTATGTAGTCCACTCTATTGTAATTCCTTCATCTCAGTGGGTAGATCAACTTGATCCCCCCTGCTATCTTTATTTCTCTTTGTGGAACTAAGTGACCACTCTGCTGTAGACTCCAGCTTTACAGTCTCCTCACTGAACGGTTGTTCAACTTCTTCCTATGGAAGTTCTGTTACTACCATTTCTCTTTGTGTTTTCTCAAGTCCAACTTTTCCCAGCTGTTCCCAGGGTAGGTATGCTCCTCCATCTGCTTCCAACTTGATCTGTTGGATGTGCAAGCTTTGCACTATCACCCTCTTCTCCAAGGCTTCCAATTCTTCATACAGATCAACAAAATCCATGATGTCTACTTCCTCCTCTTCTGCTTCTTCTACAACTTCTAGTACCATAATGATTTCCTGTCCAGCTTCCTGGCTGAAAATTTTGAGCCATTATGTTGAATGCTCATCTTCTACTTTTCGGGAAAATGTCAGTGCCTGCTCCATTTCTTCCTCCGTGATAGTTTCTGCTGGCTATCTATCTTCTGTTGCTACCTCTGCAACACATGATTTTGACTCAACTGGGCTGCTTGGTAGGAATACTTCAATTGCCCCAATGATCAAAATGTATCTCTGATCTACTCCTGTCAACACTCCTTGGTGATCCAAACTCTCCTCTGAGTTCATCTTCCCTCCCTTGCCTACCTGGCAGTATGGGAGTTTTCTGCTGCCCACCTGACAGTCTATGAGATCCAGTGATCCCATCTCATTGCCCACCTGGCAATCTGAACTTTCAACACTGCTCCTTTGGAAGTATGCGAGACCTTTTGCTGATATTTTACCATTGCCCACCTGGAAACATGAATTTCCATGACTTTCCTCCTGACAGTCTATGAGATCCTCCAATGATCGCATTTCATTGCCCACCCGGCAATTGAAAAATTCATCTCTGCCCTCTTGGCAGTTTATGAGGCCTGAAACTGATCTCTCTTCCTCATCACTGAGGGTGTCTCCAACTTCTGGCTCATAGATGCAAACCAACCCCGTGTCACTGAGGATTTCAACACACCTCAACCACTTCTTCAACAACCTTTGTTGTCTTTTGGCCAACAACTCCTTGACTGGCCACTTCACCTTCTTTTTCATGGGCCATTCATATACCCATCATGATTTTCCATTTTTTTGTTGCCACAGTGCAAGCACCTCCATCTTTTCTCTTATCTTGGCAAGTTGTTTGCCGAGCTCTGCCTTACTCATCTTCTGGTAGTCTCCTCTTCTACCACGCTTATGGCCTTCAATAGCTATTTTCTTCCCTGTCTACCCTCCTGGAAAACCTATGGATCACTTTGTGTCTGAGAGCATCTCCATGTCCTCCTACAACTAACATGGCTATCTATTAACTATTGCACACCATGCAACAATCACCATAGATCTTCAACACTCTGCTTCTGATTCCACTTGATGCCATCCGAATTTCTCCCACCATCTCTCCTTTGCCTGTGAACAAAGTAGCAGTCTCCTCTTTTCTCTTTTGTCTGCAATCTACAGACAAAAAATAGCTCTCACACCACATGATGCATACCCTCTACCTCAGCAGGGTCCACTGACCTCCCGATCTCTAGATCGATGTTCTTCTTAGCCGAAATGGCTCTTCGGGCTCCTACTGGAACCCCCTTGAATCGAATCCACAGGTCCTTTACGAAGACCCGCTCTGCACAACTTAACACCAGGCGAAAGCCTTACACCTCCATATGACCACAACTGGGCCTTGGTGCAAGTGCTTTCTCGCAACTCACGAGTTCGTGGGTCGAAGACCCTCGACTCCCCTTTTCCAAAATCCCGATACCTGATATGCCAATATAGGTATAGCTCTTTCCTTGGTAGCACCCTCCATGCATAACCGTCGACTAGGGCTAGGTATTAGTGCCTCTTCACAACTCACGAACTCATGAGTTGGAGTGTTGAACATTGGCACTCTCCCTTTGAAAAACCTCAAGAGGTGATGATTGACCTCCTTTTCACACTTCTCGCAACTCGCAACCTCACGAGTTGGAGTGTTGAGCCTTCATTCTCCTCTTTCACGAATCCACGAGACGCGATGGTCAATGGTAGGTAGACTCCTTCCCAAGGTGACGCGTGTCCTTTGCCTGTCACCTATTCCGTCTTTCCTCTAGCATTTGTTGTTACACCACCTGTCAACTATGTGGCCCACTGATCAGACGTGCCACGTGTCCACACGAGTCTCAGCGCTCGACACTTCACGATTTCAGCGATCAAAGTGCAACTCCTTCACCTTCCAAACCTCCGATACACGATGTGGCGAGATGCCAGATCTAACGACTCTCCTTCCTCCTCGATCAATGGTTCAGATCACATCGCGATCTTGCAACTCAGAACTTTGTAGAGAAAACACGTCTACCTCCCAGCTCGCGATACTTGAATTCGTGAGATGACCCAGATCTCTGCCACCTATCCTCCAAAATGGATGATCCCGATTCCTTCGGGACTTCGCAAGTCGCGAAGTCAAAAGACTTCCCTGTTCTGCTCTCCGATGCTGAATCCCCGAGATACGACGATCTCATGACATGCGTCCTCCTAGATGGACATCTCTGATGTCTTCGGGACTTCGTGGGTCAAGATTCCCGACTCTTTTCCTTTGTGTCTCTCAGTAGCTGAAATGCCGAAGTAGGCCTTTCGTTCTCCTTCTTGACATACGAGGGTTAAGCCTTGTGCAGTTTCTTCAGGATCCAACGGTTCACGGCAACTCGATACTTCCCCATGAAGTGTCTCCACTGTCCATTTCAGTTGCTCTCCCACATGACCTCCGATAGGTTAAATTCGGTGCACCTTCCTCTGGATCCAATGGTGGTTGGATATCTGCATGAGATCTGACGGTTTAGATCTGTCTTCCTCGCACGTTCTCCTCTTGATCTTTCTTGGCTTTCTGACTTAGAAGATTTCTAGGTCTTGAAGGTCTCGGCCCTCGATTCTTCCTCTTGTGAGTCTGATTCCTTCGGGTTTCATTTGCGTTAGAGGAATACTGTGCCTCCTGAGCTTTTCCAACTCAGAAAACCCTGAAAGGTTTCTCAATCTTCTGCAACCTCTTGCAGTTATCACTATGTCTGCAAAGGCACTTTTCCTCCTGAGCTTTCTTCACTCTCTAAGAAAACCTCAAAGGTTTCTTAGCCTCTTCAACCTCTTGCAAGGTCCCTACACACAAAGATGTTATATGTCCTGAGCTTAGGGACTTTAGAATAAGTCCTCTCTCGCATGCTCCTTGTGCTTCTGAGTATTTCGCTAAACTGAAATCCTAAGTATTTTCTGTAATGAAATGCTTCATGCCCTCCTGGAATTCTTATGCTCAATGCACACCTTGTAGAGCCTTTCTTCACAGAGTGTTCAGTAACTCTATAAGTTCCTTCTTCTTGACACTTCTCTTTTTGCAGAACTCAAAATAGAGTCCTCTGGTGCCCTCTATGCACTTGCTCAATGCCCTCCTGGCAGACCTTCACAAAACCTTCAACAGTTCTATTTCTTCTGTGTGCCTACCTTTGCATAGTTCCTCCTTCAGAGTATTCAGTAACTCTGAGGTTCCTCTGTGAGTCTGTGAATCTCCCTGGTGTGCACTCCTTGCACCTTCTTTCCGATTCCACAGAGTTCAGATGCGCACTCCTTGTGCTGGCTCTATAACTTCTAGTGTTCTATTGTGAACTCCTTGCACAGCCTAAAGAACCCAGACATAAACCAACAAACTCACAAACAGATAATAAAATCTATCTATCACCCGTGTATACAACATTCGTTCCTGAAAACATAAACACATGAACAACAATATGCAGGAACAACTTGTTTTCTATTAATCTGTATTTCTATACAAAGTGTGTTTACAATGGCTGGACTGTAACAAATCTCAGCTCTGTCTCTCGAGACCTCTCTACATGAGAAATCCTCTCTCCCTGGGAACTCCTCTCTTCCTAGGACCCCTTCTCTCTACTCTAATTTCCCCTTATTACAAAATGAGGGCTCTCTCGAGCTTATCCTCCACCTCACCATCTCTGAGCTATCACTATCACATAGCGACTTCATTACATAAATGGAAGTCACAGATCTGACTGATCTGGACTTAGCTGTAGGTAACCAATTAAGGAAACCTCAACCACTACCTATACAACAATGTGGTCTGGTCTCTATCATCCTTACAACATTAAATTCAATTTCAAAAATTGGAAAATGAGAGGGTTGCGCCTCTCCTTTTCATGAATTCACGCTGGATGTGCTTATTGGTTGGAACTTATGCTGAGTTGGAGCGATGCTCCTGCATCAGTGATTAAGTTGGGTTTTATGCCTAGGACATGCATTTCATTGAAAATTGTCAAGGATTCATGGGGGGGAATGATTTCATTCAAATTGAATAATGTGGAGGCTTCTAGGGATGGAAAATCCTAGAATGACCAACAATAATTTCATTCCATGACCCAACATCTTGTTTAGGCAATCTTTTGAACAATTAGTGTAAATAGGTTTGATTATGGTGTTGAAATATTTCATTTGGTTCATAGAAAGGCTCATGTCATTACCCTACCCAACTAAGACATTTCTCCTTCTTTGCATTCAAGACAATGCCATTCAATATCCTGACATCCTTTTCACAAATTCACTAGTTGTTCATCCTCCAAACCAAATCAAAGACATCACTTCCAATAAAGTCACACATTCTGTGATAGATTTCCACGTCTTAAAACATCGTGTTGGATCAATCTGTTTAGACACCTCCCATAGAGCCCTCCCCTCCAACAGTATTTCCAACTCGAACCTATATTGAAATTTTTTTGTATGCAACTATATGCAAATATGTAGCTATATGCAACTATATGCAACTAGGCAACTATATGCAACAATGCAACTTATCATTCTTTTTAGTGACTATATGCAACTTTATGCAACTATATGCAACTTATGCAACTATATGAAACTATGCAACTATATGCAACTATATGCAACTATATGCAACTATGCAACTATATGCAACTATATGCAACTTATCCAACTATATGAAACTATGCAACTATATGCAACTTTATGCAACAATGCAACTTATGCAACTATATGCAACTATATTGCAACTATATTGCAACAAATTCATATGCAGCTATATGAAAATATGCAACTATATGCAACTAACTGCAACTATGCAATTATATGCAACAATGCATCATGTTTTTTAATGACAATATGCAACTATACACAACTTAATGCAACACTGAAACTTATGCAACTATATGCAACTAACTGCAACTATGCAACTATATGCAACAATGCATCATGTTTTTTAATGACAATATGCAACTTTATGCAACAATGAAACTTATGCAACTATATGCAACTTATGAAACTATATGCAACTTATGCAACTATATGCAAGTATATGCAAATTTATGCAACAATGCAACCTATGCAACTATATGAGGATCTTAAGTGTGACATGTTGTGCTCTAATTTACCAAAATCACTCTTAATGAGGATCTTAAGTGTGTTATGTTTGTGGAAAAGTGGAATGTCTGCAAACGCCCTTTCTACCAATCTACTAAACCTATTGGTTTTTCCCTTGCACTCGACCCTTTTTCATCACCCCACATAACCCTGAATTTTTTTATTCTTCACCATACCTTCACACATGATATCATGGATTTGAATTCCTTGCAACATCCCCATGACTTTATGTTTACTTGCTACAACCATAGCCAAATCTTCACTGCCAAAAATAGATCTCATTGATTTAGACAACCCCTCCAACCATTATAAATCTCTTGCATCAATGGCCACCTCTTCCCCAACCACTAACTCATCCTCTCTCTACCATCACAATTTCCAAATCAGACAATACCTATCCCAATTTATTATTGACAATGGTTGTAAATGAAATATCACATCCCGTGAGCTAGTTTATGAACTTCCTATTCTTTTTATACCCCATCCTCAACCCTACCATATAGGATGGGTCAACATTTATAGCACCTCTATCCTCATCACAAAATTCCACCAAAATAACTTAAGTGGCATACAATTTGCACCTATATTCACTTTCATATTTTAAGTGACATACAATTTTCACCTTTTCACTTTTTAACTATTGCATATCTTAGATCATGGAGTTGAAATCCAAAACATGTTGTGATCGATCATTGTGTCTACCTTATAAAAAACTATTTTCACCTTAATCGTGTCATGTTTGAAAACCACATTACATTGGGTATTGGTGTGAATGCTCATAGATTTTGTTTAGAAGATATTTCAAATTGAAGTACAGAATTATTAAGGAGGTAACTTTTTTTTTTCGGTAAATTAGATGAAAATCCTTCTATTCAATCCAGTAAAAAACTACAAAGTGATACATCAATTTGTTGATGGGAAAAGACCCCCAAGAGAGATAATTTCTAAAAGAGAGCCATGAGGAGTGCGTGGGCAAAGCGAGCATAAACAATACAAGAAACAAAGAAAGGGCTAGATCATTGTGAAGGTTCCTTTCTGCCTTTTTTCTTACGAACATCAATCCAACCATAGGAGTTGGTAGGCTCAACAAATTTCATCACCAAAGCCAGATTGTCTGAGGAAATTCCATAATCTTAAGCTGCTGAAGGAGAGGGTGCTTCTTTGTCGCTGTCTGAATTGTATGATTCATGGGGACGCTTATGAGTCCCTGGAGGTATGGCTGTGGCCATGATTGTGTCATTTGTGTCCTCCTTTTCGAGGGGTGGGTGCAAAGGCTTAGCTGTTGGAAATGGAATTAGGACTTTTGAAGCTTCATGAGTTTGTGTGGAAGCCGAGGGTTGGTGTTTTGGGTCTACAATTGGTTGTTGAGAAAATGATGGAGTCTATGAAGGTGAAGGAGCTGGTGCATCTTTGTGATGCTTCTCATTGTCAAAGGAAGGGTTCAGGATGCTTTTACGAGGTTTTGGGACTTGCCAGCCATTAGCTCTTTTCCGTGCTCTAAGGGTCAAGGAAGGGGTAGGGGATAGAGGACACGTTGCCTGGAGGTGCCCTATTTGCTAACACAAGCGACATGTGAAATTGATGTTCTCATAATCAACCATTTGCGTGTAAGGATATCCCTCAGTCCAATCAATAAGGATCCTATCTGGAAGCCCTCGACTGAGGTCAATTTCAACACATATGCGGGCGAAAGTGATGAAGTCGTTCGATATCCGATCTGCGTCTACTTTGATAAATATACCCAATGTATTTCCCAGGGTAGATAAAAAAGATGGAGTATAAAAATGCAGGGGTGGATAAAGAAACAACCATAGACGTTGGGATCTTCGACCTCTGTTGTTGGGGGTTCAGATGACTGCCCCACAATGAAGGCCGAGCCAAAAATCTTCTTTACTCTCATTCTCTAGATCAAGGCTGCACTGGTGGCTACGGTTTAGCACTTGTCACACCCTCAATCCCTTTTCTTCTCTTATCCGGGCCCAAATGGCTTGTTCCCACATTAGGGTTTCCCCTCATGTTGTTGTTGTTGCTACGTTGCCGACCGCTAGCCTACTCGACGAGATAAGTTGTTTCTTCCCTCTTGGGGGTGCTGAAAGCTCAATGGAGGCTTCTTCGATGGAGTCTAGCTGCGTTGCCATCTTGGGAGCCTTCTCTGTATGTTGTTGTTGTGCCTTTTTGGTTGGGCTTGCCATAACCCTAATCTGGAGTGCACTCTGTTCCAAATCTTCATTAAGGAGGTAATTTGAAATTAATGTGTATTCTATATAATTCTATGAATATACAAATACACATTTCATATATTCACATTGGAATCACCCCATAGTATACATATGACATGAAAGAATCAACCCAAGTTCAAATCACATAGACAACCCTAAAAGACCAAAATAAATATATGTAGGAAAGAACATTCCCCCCCAAAATCCATTTCACCCACGAGCCAATCGAAACAAAGCCTTTTCCCGGACATTTCTTTAATCATATCAAGCACTATTACATCCAGATGTCATGAAATTGTTAATAGGATCCCTAATAAAACAAAAAAGCACTCACTTTCACAAGAATATAGAGGACAAACGAATGGAGAAGCCTTTGATTCCTAGATTAATAGCCTCACATTACACTTCTAGATTTTCCCAGGCTCAAATATTTATCCTTACAATAAAATATCTACAAGGAATCATTCAAACTTGGTGAACAAGTCAATTTATAATTCTACATTTAACTCAATCTTCTACTTCCAAATGCAGGACAAAGTCCATCAATACATGGAATCCATTGTGTGACACTATCACATAGCATTTTTATCCCCTATTCTATCTAGAAAATATCATGTGTGAGTGGTTATAACTTCATCAAGCCTAGTACTACAATACATGGAAGTGTTCACACAACTACACATCCAACTCTAGATTCCATATTCATATTAGGTAATTATTCTCAAATTTAGTTTTGGATTATTGGTTGTTTTTTTTCTTAAATTGATTTGTTTGAAAGAGTTTGCTTTGATTAAGCCTTTAACCATTCTTTACCAAGGTACTCTATTTTCTATCACTCTACTAACCCTAACCCTATTGCCAACGCTAATACTTGGAGCCCTCTTACTAGACCAAGACCTTCTCCCACTCGACCTCAAAACCATAAATTCACTAGTTGTTCATCCTCCAAACCTAACCAAGGACGTAACTTCGAATAAAGTCACACATTATGTGACAAATTGTCATATATTAAAACATCATGTTGGATCAATCTTCTTAGACCCCCCCCATAGATACATCCCCTCCATCACATATAGATATCATTACCCTACCCAACTAAGCCATTTCTGCTTCTCTGCATTCAAGACAATGCCATTCAATATCCTGGCAACCTTTTCACAAATTCACTAGTTGTTCATCCTCCAAACCAAATCAAAGACATCACTTCCAATAAATTCACACATTCTGTGATAGATTGTCACGTCTTAAAACATCGTGTTGGATCAATCTATTTAGACACCCCCCCTAGATCCCTCCCCTCAATCATTATTGTGAACTCGAACCTATATTGCAACAATTTCGTATGCAACTATATGCAAATATGCAACTATATGAAACTAGGCAACTATATGCAACGATGCAACTTATCATGTTTTTTAGTGACTATATGCAACTATATGCAACTATGAAACTATATGCAAATATGCAAATGTATGCAACTATGCAACTATATGAAACTATATGCAACTATGCAACTATATGCAACTTTATGCAACAATGCAACTATATTGCAACTATATGCAACTATATTGAAACTATATGCAACTATATTGCAACAATTTCGTATGCAACTATATGCAACTAACTACAACTATATGCAACTAAATGCAACTATATGCAACTAACTGCAACTATATGCAACTATGCAACTATGCAACTATATGCAAATATATGCAACTATGCAACTATTTGCAAATATATGCAACTATGCAACTATGCAACTATATGCAACTTATCCAACTATATGCAACTATGCAACTATATGCAACTTTATGCAACAATGAAACTTATGCAACTATATGAAACTATATTGAAACTATATGCAAATATATTGCAACTATATTGCAACAATTTCGTATGCAACTATATGTAAATATGCAACTCACTGCAACTATGCAGCTATATGCAACAATGCAACTTATCACATTTTTTAATTAAAATATGAAACTATATGCAACTTTATGCAACACTGAAACTTATGCAACTATATGCAACTTGTGCAACTTATATATGCAACTTTATGCAACAATGCAACCTATGCAACTATATGAAACTATCGAGTGATGATAAAGATATACTAAGAGAGGTTGAAAGTGAGGCGTGTTGTACTATATCTACCGGTTCTAGATCAACTAGGTATTTTTGAGTAGTATGTATGTGTCCCAAGGTCTTGGAAATGATATAGGGAAGAACGTCATGCCTTAGGGGAAAAATAAATCTTTGAGTCATCTAAGAAATGTTGTTAGTGCTCTCATAAGGTTTTGAGCATTAGCTATGGGTCTTAAGGCCTTGATATGGTTGAGGGGGGAACCCAAGGCTTAGTTGAAGTACAAAGCTTCTAGGAATCCATGGCCAAACATGACACCTCAAACTAGCACACCTAATCTCTCAAGGTTTTATGCAACTTCTAGGGCTCAAATTTCATGAATGACACCTCAAACCACCATAGATGACCTCTCGAGGGTATCTTTGGCATTCAAGTGGGAGTATGGGCATCAATAGGATATTTTGAGCACTAGCTATGGGTCTTGGGTCCTTGGACAAGATCAAGAGAGGAAACCCCCTCCTTCCATCCCATTGTCTCCTTCACAGTCTTCCATATAGAAGACCACAACCCTTTCCTTTATAGTTTGTGCAACTTCATCAAAACCATTACACCCTATGCATACAATGGATTAAACAACAACTCGATCATCTTGTAATATCTTTCATAACCAACCCCAACATTATTGCCAACTCGAACCTTTCCTCCATTCCCCACCAACCACTAAAGGCGCTTTCCAAATGTGTGAAATTCCAGGATCATGGATTTCCAAACTATCGATCCCCACTCGAACTCTTCGATGGGTCTCAAATCCATTTCTCCACTGAGAATCGGGGGATATGCATATATATGCAACTTTATGCAACTTATATGCAACTATATGCAACTTTATGCAACAATGCAACTTATGCAACTATATGCAAATATGCAACTATATGAAACTATGCAACTATATGAAACTATGCAACATGCAACTATATGCAACTATGCAACATGCAACTTATGCAACTTTACGGAACTTATGCAACTTTATGCAACATGCAACGATAACTTATCTTCTTGTTTTAACGAGTGTAGGTAGCACCAAATAGGTATCTGTCGGATCTATCTTCCTTGAGTGATGATCAATATATACTAAGAGAGGTTGAAAGTGAGACGTGTTGTACTAGATCTATCGATTCTAGATCAACTAGGTTGGAAAAGGTAAGGAAAATATTTCGTATACGCATACAATTTTTTATTGCCAACGGAGGGTCTTGCAATTATGATGCTGAGAGCATAGGTGACATTGATTTTCCCTTGAGGTATAAACATCTAGTGAAATGATGGGCACCTAAGGAGCTACCTGAAGTGGACATAGATTTCTTCATCGGTGGGAGGATGTATCACATTGCTCCTTCGTCCTTACATGGATTGGTATTATTTTCCATGGATGGCATAAAGGTCGGCTATGGAACTATAACTAAATTGATGGAGTATGTCAGACCATTGTGCAACTACAATCACTGGTTGATGTTGGTCTGATATACGAAAAGTATTAGGAGATACAAAGTTGCCGTAAATTATATACAACTAATAAATAACAATCAAAATAAAGGGGAAACTATGTATATTGATGGAAGGCCAAAAGCTATTAGAAACATTGTGGGATTTATAAATAGTACACGACCAATGGCAACAACTAAGAAATCAAATTGCATATTTGAGGGGCGCGAAGGAAATCATATATTTGTATGTGCAACAAAACAATAGTTCCAGGTGAAGAGTTGTTGATTGATTACAACTTAAATCGAATAGATGGAGGGGGTGCGAGTATGGGGGTAAATTTCTTACATACCATTCAACTCCACCTTTGATCAATCATTGTTACAATTTATCACTGCAATATTTCAATTTTTTACTGTATAATTTTTTTACAATTACTTTCATAACTCTCGTTGATTAATTTATTGTGTCAACATCTATCCAGGGTGACCGTGAGATATCACATGCTACATCTGTCTAGGGTTGTTGAAGGAAAATCTCCCTGTAGACAGGTAGATCTCCTCTTGAGATCTAGACTCTTAACTCCTAAGACAGAATATGCTTATCATGGTCACTGACTTCCTTTTAGATCTAGATAAACTAACGTGTGAGGAGGAAGGAGGAAATAAGTACCTTTTACCGGCATTTGTCCCTTCACGATCCGAGTTGAGCTCCAACCTTGAACTCTTCGATGAACCCTGTAGACAAAGAAAAGTACAACCACTTCCTACTCTACTGATATTAGCTCGAAATATACCTATCTATTAGAGACAAGTTCATGTGAGATTAAGCACGAACTAGAAAGAAACAAGCCAAGCATATTATATTGATGAGAACAACAACGAAGGAAACTTACAACTGTAGATGCGAGTGTAGCAGCTGCATCAAATCCTCCTTGTCTAACCCTTGCTCAAAAGACCCACGATCAAAATGACAATAACTTCACTGATAATTCTCCTCCACTTCGTTGTGTGTTTCCTATGAGATCATAGGTTTCATGCTTCTAATCATCCTTCCTTTCACCATAAGAAAGTCTGCTTATATAGGCTTGGAGAGGCCCAATCACTTGAGATATCTTTAGGGTAAGTTGAGGATTTTCCTCCTTTAGTTAGGGATCTTCCCTAAGATCATGGCTTGATCAAGGATTCGAATCCAATTTCCTTCAAAGATTGAAGAGATATTTCCCCCATTCTTCTCAACAAACCAACTGTTGCCCAGAATAGATAGCACTCCCCCAAAAGGGCAATCAGAGCGTTATAACACTTCGTAGTAATGTATAGGGGGGCGCCAACACTCCTGACAGTAGCAATGCTCCTCCAAAAGGGCAGATGGAGTGTTATAACGCTCCCTGATAGTCTATAGGGGAGCACCAACACTCCTGAGAGAGGTATAGGGGAGCGTTCTCCTCTAAAAACTCAATTTTTGTGGTTTCTTTCAAATGGGAAGAGGTTCATAAACCTAGTTAACCATTCCTCTTCTTCCAAATCAAATTTTTGAGGTGTTTCAAATGTCTTTCTGATGTCGTTATAGGTACGACATAGACATTATGGCAATATGCTTTTCCTGACACTTGTGAGCAAAATGCGAAACTTGCGACGCTTGTAATGACGACACTTGCGACACTATTGAAGTGAGTAATTTCGATGAGTAATAGATTGCCCCCCAAAGTCTAAAGTTAGAAGACGAGAACTTATAATTGAAATGTTGTGTATACTTTCAAGAAAGGGTATAGACGTAGAGAACTTGACAGAAGCTTCTCACAAACATCCAACAAATATTATGACATGTTTCAAACCCAAGGTAGGCATACCTATGCTTGGGTGATAACGACTTGCAAGGTATGGCCGCCATAAAATACATTGTGGATCCATAATTGTATTGATAAAAGGTATATCCACCGAGGATACAGTGTGGATCTATAATGCTATGACCTAAACTGATCGTAGCCACAAAGAATACATAGTGGATCTACGAGATGATAAGACATAGCCACGACCAATACAAAGTGGATCTATGTGACAGTATATGTGTCATTGTTCAAGAGAAACTCCTTCGTAACCTGGGAAAAGTACATATAAGAGTGATGACTCAACCCAGGGTCTTCTTAACGATCTCGATGTAGTATGAATCTAACCATGTGAATATATGTACTGATGTCGAACATGGCAGAAACCACTTGATTATCGGTCAATGATGTAAACCGTTAACAAGCGCGAGGGAAATCATCATTAATGTCAATGATTCCCAAGGTAACCTAGTACATTCCAATGAATGTGAATGGATGCACTGAAGTCGAACATCCGTGGAATCATCCGATCAAGTTCAATGATGTAAAGCCACTGTTGGACGTGAGGAGGCCTGCTATTGAGGCATGCAGGTCCCAAAGTACTAATTGGTTACTAAGTCTAGTTCTTGGATAATGTGTTGAAGTTGACAGGAATAGAATCGTCGAAGGAGGGCCTTGATGTATCCCCCATCAACGACATGAAACAGACACAAAGATGTAATTGGTAGATCAAATGAACATGGACTGACACAAGTATTGAGACAAGATATTTGTGATGGATGTCTCTCGAGGCAGATACTTCCCTTGAACACTGAGGCACGACAATAGAGACATGACATGGACCAAAAATTGATGATGCAGTGGATGTTGTGACTTACATCAGGTGACCTAAAGGAATGTAGGAAACTCAAAGGATTGGCTCAATGCACAGGTTCAGCGGATTGAAATGCATGCAAAGACAAGGTGTCGTGTCCAAGGGCGACCATAAGCGTTACTTTCTGATGTTCTCAAAAACTACTTAGCTTGGTTCTTTCAAAATTTTCCCCCATCCAGATAGATGAGTACCTCTTTTTGATTTAACGAGCTTGAGGAGGGTAACACATGCTCAATATAACTCACCTTCAGTATGTTCATCTTACTTTGTTTAATGAAATGGAAGAAGTAAGTGTTCAGTCCCATATGGGCCTATCGATGTTTGTTTAGCGATTCCAAAGACAGAAAACTTGAAGGTTTTTCAGGATTATAGAGTCTAGAAAAACACTTAAAAGAGAACTCTCTCAGTTCCTTTTTCGTAAAGTAGTCTGATGAGACCAAAAAAGAGATAAACTATCGCTCAACATACGTTTTCTT
>SNQJ01S0025807.1:116271-126547 GCA_010110895.2 Picea sitchensis
TATAGAGTCTAGAAAAACACTTAAAAGAGAACTCTCTCAGTTCCTTTTTCGTAAAGTAGTCTGATGAGACCAAAAAAGAGATAAACTATCGCTCAACATACGTTTTCTTCAAATACTTTCACGAGTGTGAAAAGAACAAGGTTTCTCAACAATATTTTCATGTTTAGAGAGTCTGAAAAGAACTTAAAGATGACTCCAATGTTGTCCTTTTTCTTAATGTTAGTCTTGCGAGGCCAAAAAAGAGATAAATTATCACTCAAAAGATGCCCTTTCAAACCTTTTAACGAGTGGGAAAGGAAGAAAGATCACTCGACAATATTTTCATGTTTAGAGAGTTTGAAAAGAGCTTAAAGGAGACTCTAGGGGGTTCCTTTTTCATGTATCCACACAGGTCCGAAAAAGAGATAAAACTTTACCCAGATGCATTCTCATGTATTTATGAGCACGAGAAAGAACGAAGACTAAGCTCGGTATGCCCCCATCTTGAAAGCTATTCTCTTGACTCCATAAAGATCATCAAAGGCTGGAGACATGCCCTCCAAGCTTCAATTCATTCACCGGCTTTGAGGTCGTCACCAATTTCTCTAGTAGATGAGAAAAAGGAGAAGGGTGGATGAAAAGAAGGTTCAAGAGAGGTGACTGTTTCATTTTTTAACGAGCTTGACATAGGAAAAGAACTATTCTCAGGGCCTCTATTTCATTTTTTAATGAGCTTGCCACAGAGAAGAAAAACTATGTTCATGACTGCTTCTTGATCATGGCTTCCAAGAGGATAATGCTCTGGAAGGATACCATGTCAAGGGACAAAACTCGGTCATGGCTTCTAGGAGATCTTCGCTGGATGGAAGATAATCACTTGAGAAGGAACACATGTCGAGGGTTGTGATAGGAGTAAGGAGATCAGGTTCCAATAATCCTACCGAAGAAATCACCATGTCAACTACCGGATCCAAATCATCAAAAGTCAAAGGCATGGGAGGTGATAGAAAATCATCATCGGGAGGGGAGATAGACTGTATATCTACCTGAATTTCTTCACGAGGGGGAAGAAAAGAGTATCGGTGACGATTATTATCTCGAGGTAACTTGTCAATATGAAGCATTTCCAGAATAGATTCATCAAAAGGAAAAATTGGGGAAATGCAGTCGATTGCAGACGACAAGGAACTCAACCGTGATTGCATCGAGGAACTATCGAGCACCAAGAGATGTTGGTCATTCGATGAGGGAGAAGAGGATTGGATAGAAGTGTATGATTTTTTAGCTAGACTAAGTGGCATGGTGTCACCTAGTGCATCGAATATAGTGCTCTTAGGAGGGCATAAGATAGAGTCGAACGTGGGTTTATTAATCTGAAGTGGTCTAGACAGAGGATTAACCAATGGAGGACTAACAGAGGACGATGATGGATCCGGTAAATTACCGGTACCGTTAGTCTCTTTTCCTTTGTCAGGGTTACTTGGTGTGTCATATGTCTTAGAGCGAGTGGTCAAATTGATCCCATTAAACATATAAATATGTGCACTCGACGAGGCCTCATCATGAGGATCGCTAGAACTGCCCCCAGGAGAGGGTGTTTGAGCAACCATGGATTGTTGTTGTGGAAAAGGATGAGTAATCACAACAGGTTGTGAATTTCCTTGGAAAATTTTGGCCACTTCATTGCAAAGTGGACAATCTCGAGTGTAGTGATCATCACCACAAATGATACACGGGAATTTCAGTTTCCGTTGTGGTTTCTTTTCGGTAGCAGGTGTTTGATTTTTTGGTTGTTCATTATTATTTTTTGATTTGTTCTTTGTCTTCTTATTACCTCCAGATTGTTGTGAAGGGGCAGATTGAACTGCATTCACCTCAGAGATCTGAGTTTGGGGGGAGGTAGAGGAGAGTGTGAGCGATTGGGAAATAGATTGAGTTTTGACGAAACCGATAACACCATCCACATGAGATGAGGAAGATGGTTTGGATGGATCAGTATTAGCTCGAGCAACATTCGGAAGAAAATCATACAAAGTACTAGATTGGGAATAAACCAAATCTAAATACTGAGCCCAAGCGATGTCTTGTTCCTCTGTGACTGCACCACCCATAGCGACATTGCGAGCGATCATGGGTAATAGTGATTTAGTAAACCATTCTGCCAATAGTATGTCAGGAATGATTGCCTTGATCATCCTTCGTCGTCGCCTCCACTCATGAATATGGTTAGAGATATGCACGGAGTTAGTTTGACGAATGGAGGTCAAGAGTTCAGTACCCGTCTCGTAGTGGATAGGAAGTTGAAAGTGCGTGAGGAAAGACATGGCAAGGGAATTGAAATCATGAAAAGAAGCATGTGGTAGTTCAATATACCGCTTTGTTTCCGAACCAGTAAGTGTTCGCTGGAAAAGACGCAAACGTACAAAATCATCCATGAGGGAGTTTGATGAACACCAAAAATGGAAAGTCATCACATCGTTGTTCGGATCTTCGCCAGGGTTTCCGTCAAATTTCAGAATATCAGAAGGAAGTTTAGCTGGAATGACTAGCCAAACCGGTGAATGAAAAATAGGATCATTAGTTAACTGAGACAAGTCTGGGAGATCCAGAGTCGCAAGGAAAGGTAGCTGTCGGTTAATTTGCGAATGATATTGATGTGGCATAGGAACACCAGTAGGACCATAAAATGGGTTAGGTGGATAGTTATAACCAGTAGGTCCTCCTACATATGGTTGTTGCTGGCCAGGATAAGAAGGATTCGATGATGAATGAGAAACATTTGCATAACCTGGTGGGTTCTGAACATTATAGGCTAGGTGATTTATTTTCCCATGAGGAGGATAAACATTTTTCCCTTGAGAATCATAAGGAGTAGATCCCGAAGGTAGATACACATTAGACCCATGAGGAGGATAAGACTGTGGTCTTGGAGAAATCCAGGTGGTGTTTGGGATGCTGCCCAGATAAGATTGTCCGTAAGATGTTCCGGAAGGAACAGGATTGGATACTCCTCCTAGTGGGTTATTATACGAGTGTCCCCCAATGTGGGGTTGAGTAAAAGTGTCTCCTGAAGATACTCGCCAGGATTGTGAAGGGTTTCCAGTAAACAAGGGTTTCCCCCCTGTCAGCGGTGGATTTACGACTGGGGTATGATTGACAAATAGAGGTTTCCCTCTAGGAGGAGCATGAAAAAGGGGTTGTCCCCCAGGAGGGGTAGTTCCACCATGGAAAGGTAGTTCTCCAAGAGGAAAAGTTTCGTTGGATGGTGGTTTCCCTCCAATCGGTTGTGTTTGGCCAGTAGGAGTTTGTGTTCTCGGGTGAGCAGATGTCCCAGCAGGATCGTGTGGAACATATGGGGCTGTAGAGTAAAAGCATGTAGAAACGGGGGTAGAGATTGAAGTTCTTTGGAGATGAGTAGAGGTGATGAGTCCAGCATTAGGATGGACTTGTTCTGGTGTAACAATAGGGTTAATAACCTGATCGAATGGGTGATTCATGGTTTGACCGGATGGTCCTATTTCACTAGGAGGATCATGAGGATGAAAAGGCTGTCGAAAAGATTCGAAATGTTCATAAAGATCGCATCCCGATGAATTCCTCCATACATAACAAGCATGTGTGGGATTGGTTTCTACTATGGTGCTAGGACGTACCGGAGTCCTATACTCATCACCAAAGATTGTTTCTTTGGATCCCATATATGTTTCGGTAAAAATCCTCTCCTGTAATCGTGGGATATCTTTGTCTATGACATTCCCAAGGGAGTCTAAATGAACCAAAAGTGGCTCGAGAGGAGTCATCAACATAGATGTAGTGGGATTTTCAATCATGACCAAAGAACCTTCTGAGTTATCTAACGGAGGAGCAATAACACTGCCAGCGTCAGATTGATTTTCTACCTCTCTACAATAGTTGTCTTCTGGAGGGTTAGGAGGTAAGGGTTGATAGCCTTCCGGAGGCAGCCCTTGCATCCTATGTGATCATCGAAGACCTTTATTGTCTATGGGCTAAATTGTGGAGAATAACAGAACACATTGAAAATCTAGGGCCAACTAATAAAAAGAAACAACATACGCTAATAAAATCTAGGAATCAACCAAGCAAACAAAACGTCTCTCGATGATCATACTATTTCGTGATGAAATCCAACGTTGCATGATCAAGTCGAGAATGGGCTAGGATATGGTGGAATAGTTACAATGGCGACCTGCTTAACGGACTTTCACCTTGGTGCAAGCTTCCACGTAGTAATTATGGATTTACCCTCCAAGGAGCCCGAGTGAGTTTGACTAATGTCTATTCTAGGTACAATGAGACTTCCCTTCACTATAACCTTATGTAATTACCTAAATATTATGGCAACTAAAGACACCAATTCACAGTGAGTCCCTGGGTGGGTACAATTGACAGTCAGATCCGAAACGTATGGGTAGGATAACAAGTCCAAAATAAACCCGTGAGGCTCCCACACATAATCATGGGTATACCTCAAAGAGACCCCCAATATATGATCTGACCACTACAAACAGTTGAACCACGGAGGGATAATCTCCATAATTCACCGGAATGCAACCTCGTGCGTAACCCCTGTGTGAGAGGGGGATCCCAGAAAACCAAAACGACAATTGGATTTGACTCTCCCTAGCTCAGGATGCTAATTTTTGTTTTGAAAACTTTGGAGAGTTGTACTCACAGCCTAATCCAAAGTGCTAACCCTAGTCTACTGTTGGTGGAAGATCCTAAAAATAGAAATGTTCTAGATAATTTTTAATTAGTGTTCGTTTTACAATTGTTCTTTACTGAAAGGGTGCATGAAAGTGAAACTGATGGAATGAGGACTCAATTCCCAAAATGATGCATGAAAGATGATAAGAAATCGTTTCTTTTCAATGAACGCTTATTTAAAGGAAAGAGAAAGAGTCGTTTTCATTTTCAAACACTAATATGAAATGTCCTCAATCAATTGGTTCTCAATCGAATCCAATGCAATGCTAAAACATTTTCAAAAATGCCTTCTAATATGAAAACCAATAACTAAAATGTATCTTTGTCATTTGTATGCGAATGATGATTAAATGCAAAAAAATTCTCTTGCTAACTACCCTTTCAGATCAAGGAGATTCAAACAAGTATAAGCATATTTCACACAAATGAAACACACCCTCTTGCTATGATTGAAACAAGAAGCGATCACAAAACAAAAGATAACACAGAAAAATCAAACAATTCACACAAAAGAGAGGTGTTTAAGAATGATGACCTCAAAAAACCAAATAATATGACTCACAGATTGATGATGCCCTTCACCAGAGTTCCCTCTCAGTCGGATAGGAGAGAAGAAAGCAGTGGATTGATTTCAAGCTCTCAACAGCAGAAAAACTCAAAAATAAGGAAAAAGGCCACAAAATATGAACAAAAAGGTTCTTATTACTCAGAAGGAAGGATGTCAAAGGTCAATAGGAAGAAGCATTGAATCACAAAGAACCTCAACAAGTGAAAAAACAGGGTCTGGACCTCAAAAAATGCAATTTTGGAAGGTATTTTTGCAAAGGAGAGGCTGGCGCTCTGGTGTAAGGGACACCAGAGAATTATAAAGCTATGTATAAGACTTTCAAGGAGTGTTGGTGATGGTCTAACATAGGCACAGGGGCGCCAGGCTTCAAAAACTCAGAAAATTGTCCAAAAACCCAAAACTTCAATCAATTTTTTGTCAATCAAGATGCATGTGATAGACTAAGGATTCAATCAGCAAGTGCAACCAGACATATGAGGTGAACAAGGCCTAAAATAAAAAAAGGGTAGGACAAGGTATATGAGGAAAACCAAAAAGAAAAAGTTTTGATTTGTTCCCCAGTGGAGTCACCAATTTCTGTTGAAGGAAAATCTCCCCGTGGATAGGTAGATCTCCTCTTGAGAGCTAGACTCTTAAATCTTAAGACAAAAGATGGTTATCATGGTCACTGACTTCCTTTTAGATCTAGATAAACTAACATGTGAGGAGGAAGGAGGAAAGAATTACCTTTTGCCGACGTTTGTCCCTACACGATCCGAGTTGAGCTCCAACCTTGAACTCTTCGATGAACCCTGTAGACAAACAAAAATACAACCACTTCCTACTCTACTGATATTATCCCGAAATAGACCTATCTATTAGAGACAAGTTCATGTGAGATTAAGCACAAACTAGAAATAAATAGGCCAAGCATATTATATTGATGAGAACAACAACGAAGGAAACTTGCAACCATAGATGCGAGTGGAGCAGCTTCATCAAGTCCTCCTTGTCTAACCCTTTCTCAAAAGAACCAGGATCAATATGACAATAACTTCACTGATAATTATCCTCCACTTCGCTGTGTGTTTCCTATGAGATCATAGGTTTCATGCTTCTAATCATCCTTCCTTTCACCATAAGAAAGACTTCTTATATAGGCTTGGAGAGGCCCAACCACTTGAGATATATTTAGGGTAAGTTGAGTATTTTCCTCCTTCAGTTAGGGATCTTCCCTAAGATCATGGCTTGATCAAGGATTTGAATCCATTTTCCTTCAAAGATTGAAGAGATCTTTCCCCCATTCTTCTCAACAAACCAACTGTTGCCCAAAATAGATAGCGCTCCCCCAAAAGGGCAATCAAAGCGTTATAACGCTCCCTAGTAATGTATAGGGGGGCACCAACACTCCTGATAGTAGCAACACTCCTCCAAAAGGGAAGATGGAGTGTTATAATGCTCCCTGATAGTCTATAGGGGAGTGCCAACACTCTTGAGAGAGGTATAGGGGAGAGTTCTCCTCTAAAAACTCAATTTTTGTGGTTCTTTCAAATGGAAAGAGGTTCATAAACCTAGTTAACCATTCCTCTTCTTCCAAATCAAATGTTTGAGGTGTTTCAAATGTCTTTCTGATGTCGTTATAGGTGCGACATAGGCATTATGGAAATATGGTTTTCCTGACACTTGCGACACTTGTGAGCAAAATGCGACACTTGTGACACTATCGAAGTGAGTAATTTCGATGTGTAACAAGGGTGACCGTGGAATGGAACCTACTGTGCCTCAGCAGGTAAATTTTAAATATAGTAACAACTTATGACTACAACGTCAACTAAATTTCAGAAATTTCATTATTTGTTTTCTGATATCACTGCAATATTTCATTTTTTTAATGTTACAGGTGAATTTCATAACTTTTATTGATTGATTTATTGGGTCAACTTCTGTCCAGGGTGATTGTGGCAGAAAATCACCCACTACATCTGTCTAAGGTCATCGTGGAAAGGCACCCACTATGCCTCAGTAGGTAAATGTTAAATACAACAACAACTTATGACTACAACAACAAAAATTTCTGAAATTTTGTTATTTTTTTTTTTGATATTACTGCAATATTTCATTTTTTTAATGTTACATGTGAATTCATAAATTTTATTGATTGATTTATTGTGTTAAATTCTGTCCAGGGTGACCGTGGCAGAAAATCACCTACTACATCTTTCCAGGGTGACCGTGGAAAGGAAGCCGCTGTGCCTTAGCAGGTAAATGTTAAATACAGTAACAACTTATGTCTACAACAACTAAATTTCTGAAATTTTATTATTTTTTTCTGATATTACTCCAATATTTCATTTTTTAAATGTTACAGGTGAATTTCATAAATTTTGTTGATTGATTTATTGTGTCAACTTCTATACAGGGTGACCGTGTCCGAAAACCACTCGCTACATCTGTCCATGGTGACCTTGGAAAGGCACCCGCTGTGCCTCAACAAGTAAATGTTAAATATAGTAATAACTTATGACTACAATAACTAAATTTCTCAAATGTTAAAGTTCATCTCATTAATTTTATTCATAAATGTATTGTGGCATGGTCAAAGTGGGAAGGCTCCGACTAAGGATATTGATGAGGACAAAATATTTTTTTCCACTGAGCCAATGACAACTTTAACGAAGTCCTTGATAAAGGCTACCATAGAATATCTAGGGTTGCTTAGCAAAAGACCCCTGACACAGGAGGACATGGAAATAATTGTAGAGCTACAAAATACAATAACTAATTTAGGGGTAAGTGGCATCTTCACATATTTTTATCAACTATGAAAATTTCATATTTTTTTTTTGTTTTATATTTTCTATATGATCTGATAAAGTAAAGTTTTCTGTTTGTAGAAGTTTTTAAACCCTATGCATTGGGAACCTACCGATCCTGAAACTTCTATAGGTAGCAGTGATGGTCCAATGCAAAAACAATGTCGACATAGCAAAGTGAAAGTGAGGCTTTTTGAGCCTCATGAGGTTCCCCTAGAATCCATTGATGAGCGCAATGATTTTGACCGATATGACACACCAGAGCATGATGAGCTAGAGCCTGGGATTCCACATGACTCCGGAGAGAAACGTACTGTAGATGGAGAGGAAACTATTTTGCGTGGAGCAGAACAAATTAAAAGCACCAGATCACAAGATGTCACATTTCTAGTGGATGATGCATCTATTCCGATCAAGATTCAAAAGATTGCAAGTAATTGTTAATTAATTGATTCATTTTTTTCATGAAATTGAAATGGACATTTGTTGAGATTATTATAAATGAATGGATAACACGTTTATGTAGGAAACAATGTTTTCTATAGAAAATTAAATGACAAAGCATTGGAGTTGTTTGGCCCCACCATTTTAACACGATGGAATGACCAAGATAGCAAAAAGAAAGATGATTTAATAGACCACATGGTAAACTTGTTCAACAACACTTTCAACAAGAAGGTGGTTACAAAGTTAGCCGGCGAGAATTTAAAATATACCAGGGCCCAGTATAGGGAGAAATTGCAATTAGACCTCAAGCATGAGCGCCCTCCCATGGTTCCAGAGAAAGAGTGGAAGGTGCTAATAGAAGATGCAAAGGAGTACTTGTTTAAAAAACAAGGAAGACATCCACGAGCTGGTCAAGCAAGGTACAACACATGTCATATTATCAGTGAAATATGCTCATTTATGTTTTTCTTTCTCGTTTTAAGTAACAATTCCGATATCTATTTTTTTTCAAAAATTCCATATGTAGGCTACCAGACACCTCCAAAGAAACCATGGCCAGAGTGGAAAAACACGACCAACATAAACTAGGCTAGGGTGGCTATGGAAAACTAAAATCCCAAATAGTAAGATTTAAATGATTAACTGTGGTTAATATTTATTTAACAACATCGAACAAATATATGTTTTTGTTATTGGCATTTTTATTGGTGTTATGCATTGCAGTTAAATATGTTCGACAATGCTGCCACCGAGGAGGACCTAAAGCTTGGTTACAAGCATGGTTTTAAAAGTTTGATTGAATATAGAAAAATCTTGGGCTAGACTCCTATCTCCCCAACCACTGAGGTATTATATTATATTATATTATATTATATCACCCTTAACTAAGTATTTGTGTTTGTTTTCAAGCAACAATTCTATCGCAGTAGTGAATTCAGCGGTATTCAACAAACACCGCGTCATACAAGGGTGCACATGTCCACTAATAGTGTAGAGTAGAGTACCCATTCCGATATGTATGCTTCAGAATTATAAATATTTACTGTGATTGTAGATATTTATTTCCGGACTTATACTTATATATTATCTTCTCAAAATTGAAGAGCATTTAGCTCAGGAGGGTGAAATGCGAGAGCAACCAAGTGGATAGGAAATTAATGCACCAACTGTCACAGCTACAGAGATAGTTAAAGAGAAATAGTGTAATGCTAATCAAAATAATGAATGAGTTATTTCAATTATATTTCAACATATCGATATGATCATTTTCGGTGTTCCAGTTCACGACCCTGAAAAGATGCCAACTAACCCTTCTGAACGACATACTAGAAGTATGGTACATGAGCGCACACAAACAATAGAAGGACATGGCACACGAAATACAATGTCCTCGGATGGTTATGATATCCCAATTGTCAGTTTTATGAATGTAAAAAAACAAAAATCAAAGAGAAAATAGATGTATAAATTCATGTCTTGTATTTGGATCTTTATCGATGTTTATATGTTCATATGTTTTGATGACTATCCTAGTTATGCTTGAATGTCTATATGTTTTCTATATAAAGAAAATCATTTGTTGGGTATGGGAAATTGAGAGCAATGTGAGGGGGGGCAGGGGCCATATGAGCTTCCACCTTCATGTGGTTGGCTCTGTTCAGTAGAGAATAACCTATTCTCAAAACAAAGAGAATATCATTAAGGTATGTGACAACTTAATTTTTTTCTAGAGTATTTTACATAACTAAATGCATGCTTATTTGCT
>SNQJ01S0025807.1:130213-151697 GCA_010110895.2 Picea sitchensis
AAATGAAAATGCACAAAATTTTATTTGGATTTTGATTATGACACATGCTAGTGTATCTATAAATCTCTGAAGTTGCAATTTGTTTTTATTTGACAAATTGCGCGTTCGTAATTGAAATAGAAATTTGTGATATGAAATAATAAACAAACACTATCCCATCCAAAAAGAAGAACATCTATTTATACCATTTTTTTTATAGACAATATAATTTTATGCTTTATTTATTTATTTAACATTTATAAAAATAGATATTTTACAAGTCTCCTCTAGAAATTCCTCAACCTCAAAACATGATAAATTTTTAGTACCATAGTCCAAGGCTATTTCCATGAGCTAAAAAAAAAAAGGTGAATCCATGAAGATGTTCCATGGCTATTTCCATGAGCTAAAAAAAAAGGTGAATCCATGAAGATGTTCCCATTTTCTAGTGAAATGAGGTGATGAAATTTTGACATTTAACATATTTTTTAAATTTAACCTCTTGAAAATCATATATGCCGTGTGAATTTTGATGTGTAGTAAAAAACAAATTTTTGAGAAATAAGTTATACAATACATTTAAAAAAAAATATTAATGTCATTTAATATATCAAATCACATTTAATTATATGTTTTTCCTTGCAAATTTTTGGAAAAGTTAACAAGTGGTTCTTTTTGCAACAAATTATATATATATGAGCATGATCTACTTAGAATGCAATTTATCCCATTTTTTAATTTGTTTTTGCAAAACTTTATTTTTATTTTTTATTTTTTATTTTTCAAATTGTCAAATAAATATTTGAATCACAATTTATATTCCTTTGTGTTCTCAATAGTTTTGTTTCTCCTCTTTACTTAAAATAAAAAACTAGAAATACCCTTTTGAAGAGTAAACATCCATAGGTATCCCACATATTTTCTATAATTGATTGGTTATGTAATTTTTATGCTATTAATGTTCCTGCAAGCACCTTCATAAGCATGATAAAAATTTAAGCATAAGTTTCAAAAGAAAATAATAAAAATATAATATGAAATTGAGAGTGTGAAAATGATAAACCATTGGATAGAGGATTCAATGATGAGTCCATTGACATCAAGTCCACTACCTAAAATGGAAGAGATGGAGGAATTTCATGTAACACCCCTAGTTTTGATCCTTGTATTATCAAAGTGTATATGATAAATAGATGAAGGCCAAACAATGTAATATGCAAATTTACATTGAATAATAATAAAAATATACATCATAGGTTGTAGACAAAGGAGGATGAAAAAGTTGGGGGGCTATGATTCCACAAGAGAGGAAAGAAAGGGGGCTTAGGGGTCTCAAATGGGGCCAAAGTATGATAGTAATATTTTATTTGTAAGCCCAAGTATTTTTCTTTGTGTTTCTAATCTAGATTGGATAATTATATTTTTTTCATCTATCTCAATGCTTTTAGAGAGGAAAAAACTGCAGGAATTATCTTGCAAGGTCATTTTAGTGGTAGGCCCCAGTTTAGAAAATTGGGGTTTAAAACTTTCTAGAGCCATTTGAGGCATCAAAGAGAATTTTTGGGGTCAAAAATTTCCTATGTTTAGCTTGTACACCGCTATGCTGTTTTACAGACCGAAACCTTTCTAACAATGAACAAATTACATGAATCATAGCTCGTAAGAAAAAGTTATGCCTCCCAGAAGTTGACCTACTGTGTTGACCACCAAGGTACGAGTAGATGCCACATAATCCCCCATTAATCATCCATATGGGGATAGCCACATATGGAATTTAAATAAGATTATAGAAGATCCAAAAACTTATCACAATTGAGGGTTAAGGAAGTTGAAGCCTACCCCTAGATGGCTATCATGCAATGTTAAATACTAGGCCGCTAGGAGGAGAAGGGGTTCCATTCTAGAGCATTTTATTTGTTCCATAGTTGAGAAGAGAACCTAGGAGTATTATTTTCAGAGAAAAATGGAGGATGAGAGATTTTGTAGCATCCATGTAGGCCACAGTTTCAAAGAAAACTTCAGAGAGAGTGTCTCTTTGTTTGTACTTGCATCTGAAGAAAAGAGAGCAGAGTGACCTCACCTTCTAGCTGGGGTTTTTCCCATATTTTGTTTCCTAGGTTATATCTTATTTGTATTTGTGGATGGTGTGTGAGTATTTATATATATTCTTTTTTTTTTTCATTTCAACTATTTTAGACATCTTAAGCAAAAAACCAATAAATAAAGAATCTGATATCTAAAGGAAATTAACATTCACAGTAAATATTTTAGTATTTTATTAGATCTATTGTGACGAACTGTCCAATGGAATATCCATGATAGTTTATAGATCATCTTGGTATCAAAACAAATTTTCTTTGGGTATTTGTGGAAATTTGCAAGGATCCATGAACGTGTTTAAGAATAAAGTCACAAAACAACCCTAAAGATACAACAGATGAGATATTTGTGAGGCTAGTAGAGTAAGTCATTGACATATATTGCAATATGTCCCTCCTCATGGCATATCTAGCAACCAATATAGAATCATTTGAAGAAGTTGGAGGCTTGAACTCAAATATCATATCAGATGGGAAACCAGGGGGACAACAAAGACCCCAAAAATGAGTCACGGAAAGAACCCCATAAAGAGTATCCGAGTTCTAGTATCATAAACCCTTCACAATATTTATTCAATATGGAAGAAAAAGTGGACATAAAGCCGTACCAAGATGAGATTGATGTATTAAACTAAATCATTGGTTGCAACAAATAGAGGTTTATTTCAACATTCACCATATAGATGAAGAACAAAATACATCATTTGCTAGACTGAAGATAGAGGGCCATACTTGAACCTGGTGGGAAATCCATACAAAAACACTTAGGCTAGAGGGTGATTCACCAGTAATTAGGTGGGAGGAATTCAAAACCCTCTTCAAGTCCCAATTATACCCTATCTGGAATGTAGAGGACCAATGGATTTGGTGGCACTACTTTAGGCAGAAGTAAGGGTATAATTTATAGGAGTACACCACTCAGTTCAAAAAGATGGCCATCATTCTAGGTATCTCTCCCAAGAACCCAAAAATGATCCTCAAGTATCTAGGGGGTCTACATATCCATCTAGGAAAGAAAGTGATGCTTTTCAATCCAAGGAAAGTGGACGAGGAATATGTATAGGCACATTATTTGGAAAAAATAGACTACAAGAAAGGGTAGCCAAGTAGTTCCAAGCATAAAGAGCACCAAGAATCTTCCAAGGAGCTAAAGAAGAAGTGGAAATGGGAAAGGATAAGAACATGAAATCCATTGTACATTAGTGCAAGGATCCTAGAAACCATTGTAACCATTGTTATATTCATGGGTGCACTAAGGAAAAGTGTTGGAAACTGCATCCAAAGTTGAACCTAAATAATTTCACAAAGGATGCAAAGAAAAAGAACATTATAGCCACAAATTCGAGTAATTAGTTTGAAAGAAAATTCGATGTGGATGAGAATATTGTATGCATATCAATGTAGAAGGAGGTGAATCTGAGTAGCCTTCATCACCAGGAAGAGAACGAGATGACCAAACTCTTCCACATTAAGATACAAGTCAATAAGACCAAGATATATTCCCTATTTAACTCTAGTTCACAGGATAATATTATAGAAATGGATTTGGTCAACAAGCTTGGATTGGAGGTTTGTGATCATCCTATCCCATATCCATTGGGAAGGGTAAACAAGGATATAAAGATTAAGGAAATGAAACAATGTAAGTTTAAATTTGTTGTAAGTGATGATTTTATTAATGAAGTGGAATTAGATGTATTACCCCTTAACATATGTGGAGTAGTGTTTGGAATCCCCTACATGTATACGAGGGATGAAATATTCATGCATAGAGTCAACTAGTACCGACTAATCAAGGATGCGAATTCCTACATCATCAATACACATAAAGGAAATCCAAATATGTCATTGGTAAATGCCAACCAATCCAAGAAGCTGATTAGTTCTAGTAATAAATATGTTTTACTTTTATTAAGATCAAATCAGTATGAGGATGAGTCGATAATAGTAAAGGAATCCTTGGAGGGGTGTACCAAAGAGTTAAAGCAACAAAAAACACATCAAGGAAATCCATTGCATTCTGCTAGGATTGATGGTCCTCAATTATCGTCAAGAAAGAATCATCATCGAAATGGACATTGACAAGTTGGCTCCTTTCAGGCCCAAGCAGGGGAATTCCTCGAATGTCTCCCAAAATCACCCGAGAGTTAAGAAGGTATCCCAAAGCTTCAACTGCCAAAACATAGAGCGTTTAAGATAGCAAACATCCTTGCCTAATGGATCTAAACAACCCTATCTCCTTGGATTTTCACCTATTGATAGAGAGATAGGTTGAGGAACTGGCAAAGAGGGTTTCTACATTGTTGATGAACACTCGACCAAAGCCTTTAGCATGGCCAGAATGAAGGTCCACTCAACCCAGTCATAGGCCTTTTCAAAGTCAATTTTGATGAACAAAGCCTCTAGGCTAGTAGAACGAGCCCATTCCATGCTCTCCCAAACACTAATAACATTATAAATATTGTACTACCGACAGATGAACCCCCTCTGTTTAGGGAAGATGATCTTAGGTAGAATGTGCTTCAACCGAAAGTGTGAGAACTTTGGCCAATATTTTGTAGGAAGTGTTGAGCAGAGTAATAGGCCACCAATTGGTGATTATCTTAGGGTACCAAGACTTCATGATAAACCGAAGAGGTACCTGGTTAATTCCCCCCATGGAGCGTTAGATTCGGGCTTCCTTGTAAACACAGATATGATCAAGGACAATAAAATACCTTGTCACCTTATAGAATTCACATGGAAAGCCATCAAGCCCAAGGGATCAGCTCAGCCACGTCAGCAGCTCAGAAGAGGAGATATTTCCATGGATCGGGCCTATGAATCTCTTTGATGTAAGACATATTTATTATGTATAATGCATCATGGATGTTTCCCCTGGTATTATATATCATGCACGTGTATTATTCTTTGATAAATTTCCTTCATTTGACATAACAATCTACCCTTAGGGACGACCTAGGATGACTTCATGTGCTTCATATGAGCTTCCTTTATATGTGTCTCATTATCACCTTTTTAGATTTATTCATTACGAATTGAACCGTGCTTTTGAGAGGGACCGAAGACCACCACTTAATCCAGGAAGTTTGGATGTTGCCAAGGGAAACAATCCTGCACACCCAAAGATTGACCTATATATATTAGAGCGACAACCCATATGACAACAGATCCCAGAGACCCCTTCGTACGAACCCACCAACACCTCTCAGGTTTATCCTTCTTGTGGGGGGGTATAACCATAGGGATAGGTCTCATCCTTCAAGGTTGGACCAGAAAGCCTCTGCTAATGCGAGAGATGACCAATGACCTAAGAACAATACCCCTTTATGGGTGGGTGATGCATGCTTTGGAAGAAAATCACTTTGTGACTCAGAATTATTACCAGGTGTTAATTGGTAGGGATGATCATGAGATGGATGTCTTTATCGATGGTTCTCAATGAAATATAATTCTTGGAATGTAAGAGGTCTTACTTACACATTCAGAAAGACCATGGTTTGCAAATTTCTCTCATTGGTTTCCAAATTGGACATCTTGTGTCTACAATGAGTTAAGGTGATTGGTTTCATGTTGTGCATGACCCTGAACTACATTTGGCCTGGTGTTTCCATGTTTCATACCAGGCACGAAGACGAGCAAGGGGGTCAACCACTTTTATCTCACCTAAGCTAGCGACCTACATTATTGATTATATAATTGACCCTTCTATTAGAGTGGTCTGGGTGATCCTTAATATTGATGGCAAGGTGTTGGTCCATACCAATTTGTATGAGCCAAATGTTGTGGTGGAAAGAGCTAGGTTGTGGGACTGGCTAGTTGAAATTCCCCTAGAGATAAAATAGCTCATATGCATAGAGTTCAATAATGTGGAGTCCCAAGACGACAAACTAAAGGTTAACCTTGTTTGCATGCCTCGACGGGAATGTACATCCTAGAATTTCCTCAAGGCCATACTTGGACTTTATGACCCTAACAGGGACCGATGAACCAAGTTGTAAGAGTTATGGTTCACCTAGTCAAACCTAAGGGATGGATTTGAAAAAGTAATGAAGTGGCTAGATAAAGAAGAAAAGCACCACCTTTTAGGAGTAAGCTAGCTCTACTCTAGTCAGGTTCTGGTAAGATAAGGTCCTGAAAGAGCATCTTGTATAGCAATGCTCAGGGCCAACGAGGTAAACCAACCCCACAAATGAAGGTAAGGTCCTGAAAGGCTCTGACAGGGTTGAAATTGAGTATTTCCTATGCATAGCTCAGGCTTTGAGGGGAATGAATATAGTTCACTTACCTAAATGTAAGGCATAACATAAAGAATGAGAATGAGAATGAAATAGATACAAAGGAAAAGAGTAATTACAATGTAATTACATATATAATAGTAGCTCGAAGTTGGTTGAAATGAAGTCAATTCGAATGAATTCAATCCTTTTTTCTTCTTTGTTCTTCTAGTAATTCATTATATATGTAATAACGCTTGAGCAAAGAAACAACTCCTTAGATCTTTTAATAGACTCTGATTCTACAATAGATATCTATAACGTATTGACTCGTATCATGTTGGTAACTACAAGGATCTCATGAATTTTCTTTCTTCCCCTCAAAATAAAGAAAGAGCTCTCTTTGTCAAGACTTTCCTGGACCAATTTTGGTAACTGGACAACCTGGCTATCACTAAGTTGAAGTTATGGAGTGAGCCTTACTGGATGGCTGTAATGAACTTGGATTTGTCAAGATACTTATCTATAGGATAGGATGGGGGGGCATTGTAAAGACCTGGCTTTGGCTTTGACTTACTTCCTGGCCCAAGACACCACTACTACTTTTTCCCTGGCTAGCCCTGACATTATATATACCACTATTTACCTCCTCATAGATTTGACTCTCGTCTCGTCATCTTATCCCTTAGAACCCCCTCATCAAGGAGAACATTTTTACACACCGAATCCAGACCTTTCTACACCTTTGGCCACACCTTTCCTTTGGCTACACCTTTGACCACCACCAGCCAGATTCATACTATAGAACATATAAAGGAGATCAACTGGGAGCATTCTTTATCGAAAGCTTGGAATGGCCTCTTTTCTTTCCCAATGGGAGAATTTGGTACAATCCCAATATCTTGGGTGGAGGTTCATAAGTAAGCTAGATTCTATTTCATTAAGTAGTTGAATTGATCTTTGTAGATAAGGAAGATCGACCGACAGACTGAAACCAATAGGAGACTTCGTTACATTAACTTTGTTACAAATCCAATAGGAGAACACCAATACGTTTTCTTCTTTTCCAATAGGAGACTTCATTACAACCCCACCAGTAGGAGACTTCTTTTACTGATTACTTCAGGAGAATAGATGGCAGCCACTAAGCTCGTTTAATAATGCCACCAAAGAGAACATCTTTACACACTGAATCCATTCATTTACTACTTATTTGGAGGGGTTATATCAATATATTCTTTTATTACTTATCTGGAAGGGTTAGATAGATTGCTAGATAGATTGGGAGATAGGTAGGAAATAGAGGGACAAACAACTAGACAGATACTTATTGAGGAGTAGGCAAGCTGGCAGGCAAGCAGGCAAGCATTAAAGCATTAAAGCGAGCAAGCAAGGGTCAGGTCACAAAATTTATATATGATTTTCGGGATGAAATCTTTTGCTTTGAGGTTCAGTGTCTTTATGCTTGCTTGCTAGGGGTAGGTCTGCTGTTTTGGGGCAGGATGGGGCAAGGAAGGCGGGGGGCACAAAATGAACCCATTTGGGGTGGACGCTTCGCAGGAGGGATGTCGTTCTTTCATTTATACTTTGATGCTTATTTATGTTGCACCCAATCGATGTGATTTTTTCTTGATTGATTGATTCGCCTCGACAAAGATTAATTGATTGATTGACTTGCCTCATAGACTTTGATTGATCACACGTGCTTACACCAATCCTTTTTCAAGTGATCATTTTCACCAACAACCTTAAGTAACCAATCCTCATTTGAGTGAACAATGAATACTTTCACCAACATGTTTCGTAGTCTAGGTGAGAAGGCATAATCCAAGAGGAGAATACTCATGGGCTTACTTAGTTACTAATTGATTTACTTCGTGATTGATTGTTTCGATATAAACCTATACCTATAAGCGCTTGACTGTAAGGCAGAACCCTAAGGCAAAACATACTCAGGTCAGACATGACCCAAAGGCATACTCAGGTCAGGTAGACTTAGGTGAGGCAGATTCAGGTAAGTTAGATTCAGGTAAGGTAAGCTCAGGTGAGACAGATTCAGGTGGGGGCACCACAAAAGATATATTTGAATGACCCTCTAGTATTGATTAATGACCCACTAGTATTGACCTAATCGCTTGCATCAAAGTGAGTAGCTGATACAAACCACTTTCCTTAAACCTTCAAGGATTCAAGGATAGCATGCACAAGCATAAAGTAAGGACTCGTTGCACCTATCTTCCATTCACACTTATATTCCTTTTTAAGAGTATAAGGTCAAGACCCCAATGTGTGGTGCCTACCCTCAAGCATAAGGTCAGGGCCCCAATTGCGATGCCTACCTTCCTCCTTCATAAGAACGTAAGGTAAGGAACAAGTTTACTTATCTACAAAGGACATTCTTAGAAGTGAAGTTGGACCAGCCTTAGAAGGGCCTTATTGTTAGGTCATCACCTTATGCCTTATTCAGATTTGGGGGGAAATTACTGCATACAGTGTGAGAAGATAACAACTCTGGGGTAGGGTAAAAAGGTTAGGGGGTTAGAACCATTACAACATTCATCTTTTTTTATTTGATTAAGAGAGCATACCCAGGGTAGGCATTGATGATCTTGAAGAGTATTCAAACGTTAGGAAGCTTGGTGGAGGGTGAGGTAAGGTCGGGAGAGACAACTAGGAAGGAGGGTGAGACCAGAGGTAAGGCGTGGGACATACTTATTATTTTCTTGTTTTCCTTTGAAACATGTATCAAGAGTAAAATGAAACACTCACTTCATTATAAAACATTAAGAATCTTGAAGCCAAGGAGGGTGAGGCCAGGTCGGGACATACATATTTTATTACTGACTGGTATTGACCTAATATTTCCTTCAACCATTTTCTTTAAAGGTGAGCATTCATAAGAAGCGTACGTAAGGAGAAAAATCTCACCTACCTTCCTTCCTTCATACGCGTAAGAAGGAAAGGACCGATAGCACCTACTTTCCTTTTGAAGCCAAGGCCTCCTTCATAAGTTAAGGTAAAGACCTCAATTAAATATGTCTATGAAGATAGGTCACCCACCCTAATTCATCATTGTCATCATTGTATTAACTTGAGAAGGTATTAAGAACCTATTGCAGCGCCTACTCTATTTAGTAAGAAGCGTAAGATAAGGGAGAAACTGTATCTTCCTTTGTAAGCGTAGGGTCAGGACCAATTGTACCCTCAACGACTGGCTAACCGGGCACTCTATAAGACATCATCAGATGAGTAGGTTGGCTAACCGGTAAGTCACTTGTCAGTTGGAGGCGTTTTTATAGGAATACATGAGAGTTTTATAGGATACTAAATTGATACCACCCAATAGGGAAATGGACCAAGACATATATTTATTTCCAGAGTCTCCATTGTTGAATATTGGGCTATATAGACAGACCGTTATAGAAGCAAATGAATTGAAGAAGCAATTGGAGCAACTATTTGAGTAGGGTGTGATTCGACTAAGCACCTCACCCTGTGGGTCACCTATCATAATTGTACCAAAGAAAGATGGGACTTGGTGAATGTGTATTGACTACAGAGCATTGAACAAGATTACACTAAAAAATTGGTACCCTCTACCTAGGATTGATGGTCTATTAGATCAGTTGCAACACACAAAATATTTCACCAAGTTGGATCTCAAATTAGGATACCACCAGGTACACATCAAACAAAGTTACCAACTTAACGAGAACTCTATAGAGTTCTTGTTTTTTGGGGGTCACATTTTTTAACCCATTTTTAAAAATAATGCTACCGATAGCACCCCTCCTTCCCTTTTTAGGTGGTTTTTTGATATATATATATATTTATTTATCCATTTTTCCATCTATTTGCATTTTTCTTCTATTTTTGTTTCCTTCAACAATGTTTTCAGTCATTTTTCAATGCTTCTTTTAAACTTAATTTTTTTTGTTTTTACAATTTCATTTTTTGAAATTAAGAATTTCCATACAATTGTTTCTCCTTAATTAATTTATGGTTTCATACTTTTTAGATATAGTGGAAAATATCATTTTTTAAGAGACGTTTTACATTTACTTCAATATATAGAAAACAATTGTAGTTAAATAATACTATTTTTCAATATTTAGCAAAAAAATATAACTCAATTTTTTTTTTTTAAATAAAAAACTTAAAAAAAAACTAAGAAAAACAAAAGAATTGAAATTAAAAAAAAATAAAAATTTAAAAAGAAAATTTATATATAAAAAAGNAGAAAATGAGGACAAAAAAAAGGTAAAAATCAAATTTATAGCCCAAAAAACTATAAAAATGCTAAAAAACAATAGAAAAAAACAAGAATACATATAATTTTTTTAAAAATTTGAATATATATATATGGTTACAAATATATAAAGGGTGGGGTGATGCCGAGCATCGCCCTAACCCCCCGTGTGGGAAAGGCCCAGGTCTCGTGGCCACTATATAAAGGGAGGGGCGATGTTGGGCATTTTCTGCCCTAGCCGCATGTGCGGGAAAGCCCAAGTCTCGTGGCTGCCATGGGACTTGGACGTTGCCTATGCGCAGGGCTGGGCCAATGCCAGACATTACCCCTGTGGCCCTCTGGCCAACAAACAACTGGCACGTCGATTGTCTGCTGGCCATAGGGCCACGGAGACGATGTCGGGCATCGCCCTAGTCCCCCCTCTCACGGGCTAGGACCAGGTCTCATGACCCGCAGAGGGGGTTGGGCCGATGCCCGATATCGCTCTCGCCTAAATCATTCTCTCTCTATATATATAATTATATATTTATATAACTATATTATATATAGTTATATAATTATATAATATGTAACTCTATATTATATAGTTATATAATATATATAATGTTTTTTTTAATTTGTAATAAAACTTTGTTTTTAATTTTTTTTTAATGTTTTTTAACATAAACTTTTAGACTAGGGAGTTTTCTTAATTTTTGAATAATTTTATATTTTACGTTTTTTTCTTCTTCTTAATTTACTTTTTTTAGGTTTTATTATTATTATTATTATTTACATTTTGTATGATTTCTTCCCATATATATATATATATATTGTTTTTTCACAGAAATATTGAATTTTTTGAGCCTTTTTTTTCCACGAGTTTTTTAATGTTTTATTTTTTTTTCAAATTTCTGTTTTGAATACATTTTTTTAAATTTATTGTTTTTTGGAGAATTTTTTTTTTTCATTTCTATTTAGTTTTTTTTTTCCACCTGTCTTTTAATGTTTTTATTTCTTTTAATTTGAGTTTTGAATATATTTTTTTTAATGTGTTTTTCCTTCATTTAAACAAATAATTGTGAAAATTTTCTCCTTTCTCTTTATTTGTTTTTTAATGTAAATAAAAAAAAATAAAAAAATAGTAAATAAATTTTCAAGTGACTATTTAGGGTCCAATTCTGGGTTTTTTTGTTTTCATAGGGATTTGTTGTCAATACCACAGTGTCAATTAGGTCATAATTAGCTATAATTTTAAGATAAAAAAAAAATTTCTTTAGATAACGTAAGTTTGTTTTTTAGGTGCTAATTTTAAGGTTTTTTTCTGAGCTACTGTATGAGTTTTGAAGGTGATGTTTGAAAAATGTTGTAATTTTGACACTGTTTGAAATTTTTTTGATACCGGTAGCACCACTTTTCGATTTGGGGGTTGATTTTCATGTTTTTTTTTTGAAAAAATATGGATTTTTTGGGTCAGAGTTTTCGTTTTGAAGTCACAGTTCTCGTTAAGTCTGTAACTATGTTATCAAGGAAGAAGACACTGAGAGGACTATCTTCAATACAAGGTGAGTGTTGTATGAATGGTTGGTCTTTCCATTTGGTTTATGAAATGCACCAACTACATTTATGATATTGATGAATGGTGTATTACACCCATATCTAGATTCATTTGTTATAGTTTATTTGGATGATATACTAGTTTACAGTGCTACCTTGGAGGAGAAAATATCACATATCATGCAGGTGTTAGAGACTCTAAGGAAGCACCAATTGTTGGATGACCTCAAGAAATGTGAGTTTCCTTAGCGGTATTTGGTGTATTTGGGGTATAAGATTGGTGGAGGGGAGCTCAAGATAGATCCTATAAAGATGGATGCAATCATGAAATGACCAGTTCCTACAAATGTCACTAAAGTTAGTAGTTTTATTGGGGAAACATAGTACTTGTAGGAGTTCATAGGTACATTTTCAACAATATCTACACTAGTCCACTCCATAACAATGAGTGGTAAGCGTTTTCAGTGGGGGAAGAATCAATGGAAGGATTTTGGTGAGATGAAAATAAATATCAGTAAAGCACTAGTTCTCGCATTAAAAAACTTGCAAAATCATTTGGAAGTGGAGATAGATGCAAGTAGGTATTCCATGGGAGTAGTCTTGATGTAAGGAAGAAGGCATGTATCATTCTGAAATATTTCATGGGGTAGTTTTCAACTTCCCTACCTATGAAAAGAAACTCTATACCCTAGTTCAAGCTATCAATAAGTGGAATCACTATATAATGGGAAAGGAGACCATCAAACACACAGATAACCAACCACTACAATATTTGTAGGCCCAGAGTAAGCTACAACAAATCATGCATTACAAGTGGATGGGGTTTCTACAACAATTTGATCTAGTCATCAAGTATAAGAAGGGGAACAAAAATAGGTTGGTAGACATGCTTTCAAGGCCATCCATGTCCAACATTACAACTTTGGTAACTCTAATGCACATGGATCCTTTACCCATGATACATACAAAGAGTCATACACAAAATATGGGGACTTCAATGAGGTGTTTTAGAAACTACAAGGACAAATTCATATATAATAAGGTGATGACAAGGATGAATATAATTTTTAGAATGGGTTACTCTACAATATTGACAAGATATGTGTCCCTAAAGGTGAATGATTGTAGCTTATCGGGGAGGCTCACACCTCCAAGGTTGCACGACAATTTGGTGTTGGGAAGATAGTTGCCAACTTATAGAGGTATGTGTATTGGCACATAATTAAAGAAGATGTAGCATGGTATATTAGAGGATGTATAATTTGTTGTACCATCAAGCCCAATAATAAGAATCAAGTTCTATACCATCACTTACCCATACCCACTCGACCTTGGGAAAGCATTTCCATGGATTTTGTGGGAGGTTTACCAACAACCAAGAATGGGCATGTCTATATATTTGTGGTAGTTGATAGTTTCAACAAGATGTGCATTCTCACGCCTTGTAAAAGGACCATCAAAGGACAATAAGAAACAAACAAGTTCTTTGAATATATTTGGGTTCACTTTGGGATACCAAGGAGCATCATATCAGGCATGGATAATAGATTTCTTTGTACATTTTTGAACTATATTATGGGAGAAGATGGACACTAAGTTGAAGAGGAAGAGACCTAACACATTCCATCCATAAACATATGGGTGGAAAAACATAGTCAACAATACTTTGGTGCATATTTTGAGGCATTAAAATCAGAAGCATCCAAAGACTTGGGATGGAAATTTGATCTACATACAACACTCTTATAATAGATAAGTCCACACTTCTAGCGATAAGTCACATTTTGAGTCTTTCTTTGGATATTTTCCACCTTCATCCTTGGATTTTGTATGTGTACAACAAGGGTAGTGAGGGATTACCTCACATGAGATGCATTGAGATAATTTTTTTTGTTGATACGAATAGGAAAATCCATTTGCAAGTATACAAGATGTTTAATAAGTCACATGAAAAAAACAAGGCCATACATAATCAACATAGAACTGAGAAGTTATTCAAAGTGGGAGACATAGTTTAGTTACAACTAAACAAGGAAATACTATAGGGTCATGGTAAGAAGATCAAGGCTTTTCAGTATGGACCTTTCAATATATTGGATAAGGTGGGATAGACTCAGTCTACCCCCATACATGTGCATTACTCAGTAGTGAATGTGGAGAATCTTAAACTCTATGAGATTTCCATGTTGGATTAGGAGGTGGAGTACGTCCTATCTACCATAGCGGAATTAGCACAAGATGCTCAGGAAGAGTTGGTAGAAGACATAGTTTTGTAGAAGAAGTCTAGAACTACAAGATAGGGGTAGCATGAATTTTGGTAGATGGGTTGAAAGGAAAACTTCCAGGAAAATTAGAATGATACTTCAAGAAGAAGGTAGAAGTCAAAACTTTCCTATCTTTAGCTAGGACCCATTGATGTTATTCTACACATCAAAACCTTTCCTATGATGAAAATGTCACATCAATTAGAGATCATCTGCAAAAGTTATGCCCCCCACAAGTTGACCTACCATGTTGACCACCTTGGTACAAGTGGATGCCATGTCAACCCCTATTACTCATGCATATAGGGATAGCCACGTATGGACTTTCAAGAAGATACTAGAAGGTCCAAAAATTATCACATTTGAGGGTTGAGGAAGTTAAAACCCTACCCCTAGACGATTATTGGGAAATTTTAAATATTAGGCCACTAGGAGGAGAAGGGGTTCGATTCTTGAGAATTGTATTTGTTCCATAGTTGAGCAGAGCACCCGGGAGTGGTATTTTGAGAGAAAAACAAAGGAGGGGAGATTCTGTAGCAACATATAGGCCACAATGTCAAAGGAAACTCCAGAGAGAGTACCTCTTTCTTTGTACTTGCATTTGAAGAAAATATAACAAAGTGGTCTCACCTTCTAGATGTGTTTTCTCCCGTATTGGGTTTATTGGTTATATCCTGTGTTTATTTGTAGATGGTGTGTTATTATTTATTTATTTTCTCTATTTTTTTCATTTCATCTATTTTGTACATTTTAAGAAAAAAGTTAGTAATTAAAGAATATGAGATCTAAAGGAAATTAACCTTCACAGTAAATATTTGAGTATTTTATTAGATCTATTGTGACAAAATGTCTAGTGGAATATCCACAACAATTTACAAATTAGTTCCCCTAACTCATATAAACCGTGGAGTTAGTGGGGAAGTGAGATATGTGGTCTTCTTAGGAATACAAGTGGTGTGTTGTTAGCATGGAAATATAACCCATGCTTTTGGTCATGCAAAGGGTTATTGTTGAAAGAGTTTTCAATCATTATTCTATAGGGAGATTTTCTCGGAGCCTATTCTTTCATATGATGACTATAATTAAATTATGGGAAATTAACGTCACAAAAATATGGAGAATTATGACTATGTGTATGGTAAATTGTTGTCATTGTGACAACTAAGAATTTCTTGAGTCCCTAGAAGTGAGATTCCCTAGCTAGTCTATGTTGAATCCTAGAAGGGAAGTGGGATATCCAAAGGGAATACGTGGAAGAGAAGGTGATCCCACTCCTTCGGTTGTGTAGGATGAAGGGGAAAGAGATATTGCGGATCGAGATTAATGTGAGAGTTTTAATATTGTGAGTTCTAGGATAATTGGGCTATGTGAGAGGAGTAGATCCAACCATAGGGATTTCGTCCTTGTGGACTCATAGCCTCAACTCAGGGGTGGCCATGATGCATAGAGAGTACCTGAAATAGAGTGCCTATGGTTGGGTGGAATGTACTTCATCTACAACTAGTTGGTGTTCAACTCACAAAAATATAAGTGATATTGTTTATTCATGATTAAGTTGAATTTGATGTTTTTTATGTTATTGATTGAATGTTGTTATGTTTACATGTATACATCTACATATGTATGCATGGTGTTATTGTTAATTGAATGAATGCCCATGTTTGCATAATCTTGCTTGGATGTTTGCATGCATTAAACAATTCATAACATGACATTGTGAATTATGGTATTAGAGCTATAAGATTTGATGTCGACCTAATTAGATGGTTAGGTAAACTAGAATATGGTATCAGAGCAAGAATTAAAAAAAAATGTATATTGAGGAATTACCTTATATCCTCAATGGTGGACATAGGGTATTGGGTACATTATAGAATTGTATCATAGAATAAATTTTAAAATGTTTGGGAGTAATTTGGAGTACCCCACCACCCCAATAATGTACAAGGGTGGTTGGGTATGTTACATTTAACCCCTTGGAAGTTGCACGTACAAAAAGTCCCATACAAAGGGGGAAATATTTTTTGTTTTCAAACTCTTGATTGAGCATTATACCTCGATCAAGGGTTTCTTAAAATATTGATCGAGCACTTTTGATATGATTTTAAAGGACCTTAATTGAGGGTTTATTAAAATATAAATAAAGGTTTTTCTAAGTTAACAAAGTGATTTGATTGACGTATGGACCTTGATCAACGTATTGTTGTAACAAGAAAAAAACAAAAAGGAAAATCACTTAACACATAAAAAAGAATAGTTAAAAAACATAAGAAACGTGATCCAACTCACACATGCTTACTCTGTCATTGCAGAAGGAAAAATAAAAGAAAATTGAGAAATCAAATATTAATCTACATTTATCAATAATCATGATGGGGAATAGGGAAAAGAAGAGAAGTAAACATAATCACCATTGATTTGACAAATATGAAGTGCAAGTGAAGGCTAAAGACGGGATGAGAAAAGGACAACCAACCATGAAAATTCCATGTGAGAAAAAAGTGTAGATTAGAATCTAGGTCAACCCTTTTCCAAATATTCATGACTATTTAGGGCATCTAGTTGAGGGAAATATTGATAATTTTTAACTAGATTTTCCAAATGGATGTTATATTCATAGTTATGATTTATATTCTAGTTTATAATTTTCATAGCATTTTTTATTTATTTTAAACATGTTTTGTATGTAACACGTGTACAAAATTGATTGGGCAATGCAATGAAAGAATCTAACAATAATTTGCATGATCCTATCCCTTCTTGGGTTTCAAGATTTACTATAATTTGTAGTGGTTTTCAAAAAGGTGGAAACTGAGTTTGTAATGTTGATCCAGATTATTTTTGACACAAAATGAGAGAGGAGATATAATAAATAAATGTACATAGATATATTAGATATCCAATAATTTATAACAGAGATATATCAGAGATATAATAATAAAAACAGAGATACAATAATACACAATCTCTATTAATGAGCGAAATGCACAAAAATGTAGAAATACAAAGTGAAAGACTTGTTAGAATGGTGGCAGCTTATCTATGAGAAGAGATGTGACGACTACGCTCATTGCAAGAATATTATTGTTATAATGAGGCTCCAAATTCATTTTTAACATAAATAAAATCCAAAATCCTAACCTTGGAAGATGAAAATCCAACAATTTTGTGGACCCCGTTTTGGGTAGTTTGGTGTATCAACTTCCCCGGGGCATAACTTTGGCATACCATCTCCGTTTTGGGCACATGATATTTCATTGGAAAGGCGTCTATGAAGAGATTCATTTAGGGGGATCAATAAAATCCTTTGGCTATGATTGAAGTGTTTGATCGCGTAAAAATTTCATTTTGGCCCTCAAAATGGCCTCGAAAGTTTAGAACCCAAAAATCTGCTAAAAATAGTAAATTGCCAACAAACTATTTTTAGCTAGTTGGAATAGGTGGGTGGCCACCGATATCCACCTAGATCAAATTTCCCCTTCTAAGTGATCGGGATGACTCAATAGCCTATATGAATCCCATAGGCTATAGTCAACAAGGAAAAATGGAGTCAAGGAGGTGTCATTAGGTAAAAAGATTGTCAAACCCTAAATGTGACATTAAATAAAATAAACAATTATATTTAACGGAATTGGAGGGAAAATAAAGTGAAGATTTGATTTGGTCAAAATGGGGGAAATATATAGAAGATCCAAATGAAGGATAAATAGAGGAGCAACCTTCCCCTTGGCATTATGTTTTGATATCTTATTGAGTGCTCTTGTAGCCAAAATTTTCGTTAGGGTTTTGGGCAAAACCCTTCCACTGCAAGTTTAGTTTATGTGGTGAAATATCCACCCTAGCTGGATAAGAGGGGTATTCATCCATAATCCTTATTTGAGTTCATTATGGTGATTATTTTCATTCAGAAGAGAATTTGAAGTCAATATCATCTTGCGAAAGGGATTTACGACAAATTTCTGAGGAAGTTTTTCATTAGGGACACAAGTGCAAGAGAGTTTCATGCACCTGGAAAAAGAGGCATCCCCACAGGTTGAACTAGAGTCATCTCGTGAGGCCTCGCTAGACACCTCACAGGCGTCCCTTGAGGACCATGTGAATCGAGGTTTTGCAGTAGCTCACCGGATCATGTCTAGGAAGGAGTCTAAATCAATTGCATGATCGACTGTAGAGAAAACATCACCTAAGAAAAGTAGATGAAGGATTGAAGATCCTTGGGTTCCATATCTTAGCATCATTCTAGGTTCCATTTTGTTGTTTCTGTAGTAGTTTGTGATGTTGCTTGGCAACCATTATCTTGTGTGTAGTCTGCAGCTGTTATTACAACCCTTAATGACCATTCTATTGATTTTGGAGAACTTCCATCCATAATAAGATGCCATTGTTATCTGCTCAATTCTATGCGTATGGATGTATGATATATGTTTAAGCTATTATTTGGCACTTCCAACAAATTGTTTGATAAAATCACACAAAGAAGAATAATAATATTGGGTAGTACACATATATTTCCCCACTATCCTATTTGGGAACATTATAGTGGTAACAGAGCTCGTGATTCTGCCATCCTATGACTATAGTGATTCCTAGAAGAAAAAGGCATGGAAGACATACTTCTTGAGAATCACCATAAAGAGAAACAAAAGTAAAAAATGTAGAGTCAGAAACAAAAGGAAGCATGGGCGACAACAATGAGGTGATCCAGATACTACAATATTTGGCCAGGAGATATAAATATACAACAAAGTTCTAGCAACAATCACTTCAGTAATTTGCATAGTTTTTAGGACAATGCATAAATATGAGTGGTGCATGTCAAGGTGGAATCAGTGGTTCCCATTAGAGTGTTATAATACACTCCAAGAATAGGAACAAACACACTCTAACTCAGAGGAAGAGAATAAATATCCCTAGGCCTTTATTACCACAGTTCCCGACATGGAATCCTACAGAAGAAAAGGAGCAACTAGATCAGGGGATTGATATTAACGTTTCATACAAAGAGTATGAGACAATATATGCAGACATCCATGAGAATGTTTCCTATAAATACTTCCAAAAAATAAAACATAAGTACGACCCAAGGGAGGGAAATAGAGGAACACAAAGACCAACAAATTTTGATCTCATGCACAAGGTAGGAAGGTTGACTATTCCACCCTTCGATGGATCAACAAAGTGTATGGCCAAGGCATGGGTACATAAGTTAGACACGTAGCTACAAATAAACCCAATGTTTGAAGAATAAGCAATTCAATATGACACTCTTCACTTGGAAGAAGAAGCTCACAAATGGTGGTACCATGGGCTGGTGACATTAGGGCACACTAACATCACTTCATATGTGGAATTCACTCATATATTGATGGACATATTTGACCAGAAGGACCCTGGAATACGCTTCAGGGAATTGGAACAATTGAAACAAACATGCACACTAGAAGAATACATCACATAATTTCATAGAATGGAGGTTATGGTGACAGATATCTCTCAGCAAAGGTTGGTGATATTATTCATGGAAGGTTTGGTTGAACCCCGAGAGAATAGGTGAAGGCCTTTAGTCCAACCACATTGTAGGAGGCCATCATGAGATCCCAAGATGTGAAGGACATAGTACAAAATAAGCTTCGACAAAATATGTCATCCCTCAAGGAGGAAAGGAAACCAAATTTTCCTAGAAGTCATCGATAGGGAAGGATAGAACACATGAGGAGACTTAGAGAGAACTAAGGAGGGCGAATATTTTTTTCAATTGAAAAGATCCATGGGAACCAATTCATAGATGTATGGTCAAGGGTAAAGTCCATTATATTGAGGTAGTTTCTGATGAGGAGGATGACGGTGATGACTAAGGTATTGAAAAAGATAGTAGTGAGCCCTCACACACTATATAATAGGCGCCATTACAAGGTATCCCTAAGGGATTATCCATTTCCACACTTTTAGGAGTCCCTAAATATTATACATTCATGATTAGAGACATTATAAAAGGGAAGAGAGTTACTACATTAGTGGATGGTGGATCTACCCACAATTTCATTGATGCGACACTTGTTAACCAGAGGAATATACCCACGGTTGATTTCAAGGGATTCAATGTGGTAGTAGCAGATGGGTACAACATGATGTGCACTCAGAGGATCCAAGGAATGGAAGTAACCTTGTGTAACTACACATTTCCTGATGACTTTTACATCGTGTATTTAGAAAATAATCGTGTGGTGTTAGGATTTCAATGGTTATACTCTTTGGGGGACATTCATATGAATTATAAGGACATGAGAATGGAGTTCCAGAACAAGGATGGGAAATGAGTTTTCTTGAAAGGTATGTCAATAGGTTCCCCTAGGATTGTGTCTAACCAACACATAAAGGCCCTCTTTAGACACATGTACGTGGCTTGCACAACATAGTGCTTGATCACTATGGAGAATCCATCATAGGAACACCAACCTGTGGATATCCAGGAATCGCTTGAAAATAATGAGAGAGTGTTTGAGCCATTTCCAGCAGGGAGACCACCAGACAGAGGATTTGAGCATGTAATTGAGCTAGAAGAATGGTTGAATCCAATCATCACCACTCCCTACATGCATCCCAAGATATTCAAGGATGAAATAGAGAAGTTCATAAAGGAGCTGCTAGAGATGGGATACATTCATCTTAGTTCTAGTCCTTTTTCTTCATCATTTGTACTGGTGAAAAAGAAAGATGGTACTATGAGGATGTGCATATAGTATAGGGTGATAAATAAAAATGCCATCAAGAACCGATACCCAATACCCTAGACTGATGATTTGATAATTGAACTGAATGAGGAAGTGTATTTCTCAAAATTTGATCTGTGATCAGGGTACCACCAGATTTGGTTAAGGGAGGAGGATATACATAAAACAACATTCATGTTTCAATATTAGAACTATGAGTTTTTAGTCATTCCCTTCGGTTTGAATAATGCACCAACTACCTTTCAGTCATGCATGAACCATATATTTAACAAACAATTGAGAAAATTTTACTGGTGTTCTTCGACGATCTTATCATCTACAACAGGACATGGGAAGAACACCTAAAGCATGTGGATGAGATTCTCACCATTATGGAGGAACAATTTATTTTTTCCAAGGAATAAAAATG
>SNQJ01S0025808.1:28993-69107 GCA_010110895.2 Picea sitchensis
TCTAACCACTAGAGTGAATATCATCAATTTCCCCTTTTTTCAAGATCATTGAGCACTTACAAAACCCACCAAAAGGGTCTCCTAAGGAGGGCACATCTTTTCCTCAAATCAGATCTCCAAAATTCTGAAGTTGAAAAATTAGGGTTTCCTCATAAAAACCCTAGGTCAAGGAGTCTAGCATATAGAGGTTGAAGTTGGAGAATATCCTTGAAGAAAGGAGATCTCCTTGACATAGCGCACTCACTGGTAAGTCCTAATTTCACTTTTGCAAAATTTCAATTTTTGTCATATTCCTAGATCTTGGGGAAGAATGACTTCCAACACTAAGCTTAATGAGAATCTTGAAGGTGCTGATAAATTTCGACCATGGAAATATAGAGGGATGATCATTCTAAAGGAAAATGATCTAGAATTATTCATTGAAGAAGAAGTTCAAGAGTCTTAGGGAGAGGAGGCTAAGGAAAAGTACACGAAGAATCTGGTTAAGGAAAAGAGGATCATTGTAGATTCTAACAAGGATCACTTGATCCCTCATGTCTCATCATTGAAGACTCCAAGAAAAATGTTTGATGCCTTATCCTTATTATATGAAGGAAATAATATCAATCGGAAGATGACATTGAGGACATAGCTCAAGAATGTGAATATGCATAATCTAGAAACCATCCAATCCTACTTCACAAGGGTGTCTCAAATCAAAGAACAACTTGAATCCATTTCAGACACAGTTGAATAAGTTTAGATAGTAATGACTACATTGAATGGTCTCCCAAAGTACTGGGAATCATTTATTCAGGGAATATGTTCCAGAATAAAGATAACAAACTTCAACATGCTATGGGAAGATTGTACTCAAGAAGAAGCTAGACTTACAGAAAGAGAAGAAAAGTTGGGAAATGATGATCAAGAATTAGTAGCACATGCAAGAAAAGGAAAAAGAAGGAAAGAGGATCAACCCCCAAGAAATTTAAAAAGTCAAATAAGTCTCAAAAGACTCAAAAATATTATTCAAGCTACAAATGATACATCTTCCAGAAGATGGGACACATTGCTAGAAACTGTCCTCACATGAAAGATCAAATCTAAAAAGGAAAGTATAAAATAAATCGTTTCCATGTTGCAGAAGACGATGAAATTGTTCAGAAGAAAGAAAAAGAAGATGATTCAAGTGAAGAATATGTATTGATATCATCTCTTATAGGGACAGTCACTCATGGGAGTGACACATGGCTTATTGATAGTAGTGCTTCTAAGCACATGACCCGTTACAATGATTCTCTCTCAAATTTGGTTAGGAAGGATTCACATCATAAGGTGAAACTCAGTGATGACTATCAATATCCCATTAAAGGAGTAGGATAAACCTCTTACAAGTTGGATTCAGGAAAACCTTTGAAGATAAAATATGTCTTGTATATACCCAGTTTGAAGAAGAATCTCCTTTCTATCTCATCATTGGAAGATAATGGATTCAAAGTTGTTTTTATTGATGGTGAATTTCTTATGTGGACAAGAGGAAAGTCTATTAATGATGCTATTGTGATTGGTGTCCAACAAGGACGTCTATACAAATTAAAGGGACACTCAAATTCAACATTAATACACAACACTGTAAATCCAAGTGAGCTATGGAATCAATTATTTTCTCACTTACATTACAAAGAATTACCGATAGTGATCAAGATGGTGACAGGTTTTCCAGATATTCAGGTAAATCATGATGGTATATGCAAGGGATGTGCACAAGGAAATAACATGAAGAATATGTTTCTAAGCAGTGACATCAAAAGAAAAGGAGTTTTGGACATCATGCCCTCATACATGTGTGAACCAATGGAAACCACTTCACTTAGTGGGTATGTATATTATGTTTCATTTATTGATGATTTCTAATGTAAAACTTGGATTTATTTCTTGAAAAAAAGAAAAGTATTCAACAAGCTCAAGGAATTCAAATTCCTTGTAGAAAATATTTCTGAAAATAAGATAAAGATCTTGAGTTCATATAATGGAGGAGAGTTCCCTTCAGATGAATTCAAATAATTCTGCAGAGAAGTTGGGATTAAGAGGGAGCTCACTACTCCCTACAATGCTCAGCAGAATGGTGTGGCCTAAATAAAGAATCGGGTGATAATGGAAGCAAAAAAGGCTATGATTCATGATCAAGACTTACATATGCATCTATGGGTAGAAGAAACCCAGACTATTGTATATGTGCAGAATAGAAGCCCTCATCGTGTACTTGGGAACAAGACACCAAAGGAAATGATTACATGAGAAAAGCCAATGGTCAGCCACCTGACGATATTTGGATGTCCAGTATATGTGCATTTTCCAAAATATAAGAGAGCGAAGTTGGATCCTTCATGAAAGAAGGGTATATTTGTTGGATAGTGTAACATACCGAGCCACCCACAGGATGGGCACACTACCTCAAAAAATCACTTCTGAGCTGATTTCGAATTCTGATAATAATTAATCCAAAATCAAGCATGAAAGACTCATATGCATTAATCAAGATCCATGCTACAACATAAAACAAATAAACAGTGTGCCATGTACAACAAATAACCAACAAGCATGCACACATAAATACATCTAAGAGATAATTAAATACAAAATGAAAAATATATTATACATAAAACACAAAGAGCACTTATCGTTCAAGTAAACATTCACCAACTAGATGAAGACCAAGGACGTTCCTCCCAACCATAGACACTTTTGTTAATTTACTCTCAATACCAAGTCACCCCCGAGCCAGGGCTATGAATCCATAAGGACGAGTTCTAGAACAAATCTAAAACACACAACAGTTGTCTAACTAGCTCTCAGGTTTCCCAACCACACAACAAATTCGAATTTCCATCTCTCTTTCCCCCTCAGCCTACACAACCCAAATAAATGAACACCTTTCTCTGCCATGCAGTCCCTCAGGTTGTTCCATTTCTCTCTAGGGATCTAGTGCTACTGCTCAAGAAATCTCCTTGCTGGAAACTCCAAGGATTCTCACTTGTGGACATTTCTTTTTGAACTACCTTCAATCTCATGCACTCATGCATACATTCCCTCCTGGAATGATCAGTAATTTATTACAACCATCTAGAAATGGCTCTCCTCCTCCATCCATTAGTTTCCATGTTCCCCCCCAAGAGAACACCAATTATGCAAGAGTGAAATGAGTAATTCTAAAATGAAATTATTAACTAAGAACAACCCCCAAAAATCCCACAGACAAGGTTTATATAATTACATGAAAACAAGAACCACATGGCCTTCCTCCCAAGAAGCTCATGTAACCCCTTTTCTCCATAAAATAAATTATGGGTAAGTAAAATATAATAAAAAGGCTTAGCCCCTTAAGCCCCCTCTCTCGTGGAATCATATCCCCCTATCTATTTATTCCTTGTCCATCTTACAGCCATCAATGTATTCTTTTATTAATGTATATATGTGTAATACAATTCCTAGACACTCTAGCCACTTTTCAACTTTACCGACTCACCAACCTAAGTCACAATTACATAATACATTATAGTTCATAAGGGTTACAACTGGGGTGTTACATATAAAGTGAGACATAGAAGGCTTATAGAGTCTATATCCTTGGTTACAGATAGATCGAGATTAGCAAAGATGTTATGTTCGATGACGATGCATCCTTCAGTAGATCAAGGCAACATTATATAGATGAGATCCATGATGAGGAACCTGAAGATCCTATAGTTGTAGATACATATTCAGGTAATGATGTTGTGTTAGAATAGCATGGACCAGAGGACCATGACATGGAATAACCACAAAGACCTGTAGAAATGAGTACGAAGAAAAGAAGACCATATTGGGATCGTGTGATTATTCAGGATGTCGAGAAGTATGGTGCTCCAAATGGATCTTTCAGATAAATAAAGAAACCTCAACCATACACCAATTACGTGGCATTGTTATGTGATATCATTGATGCTGAGCCTACCTATTATGAAGAGGTTGCAAAGAAGAAAGTATGGAAGGATTCCATGATTGAGGAATACCAGTCCATCATTAAGAATGATTTTTGGTATGTGGTTCCAAGACTGAAAGAGAAATCAGTTGTGAGTTCCAAATGGATCTACAAGACAAAACATTCAACAGATGGAAGTATCGAGAAGTACAAGGAAAGATTTGTGGCTCTTGGGTTATCCTAGAAATAAGGAATAGATTATGAGGAGACATTTTCTCCTATGGCGAGATACACTTCGATTATAACTACACTTGCGATAACTGTAGTAATGAAATGGAAGATACATCAGATGGATGTGAAGACAACTTTTCTTAATGGTGTAGTGGAAGAGGAAGTGTACATGGAGAAACCACAAGGATTCGAGACACATGACAGGCATATACATGTGTGCAGATTGAAGAAATCCTTGTATGGATTGAAACAAGAACCCATGGCATGGTATGGTAGAATTGACAACTTTCTAATGAGCTTGGGATTTATCAAGAGTAAAGAAGATCCCAACCTTTACTACAAGGTTGTGGATGGTGGACCAATGATATTATTGTTATATGTAGATGATCTGTTTCTAACAGGAGACGAAAAGATCATTGTTGAGAGTAAGAGGAAGATTGCTATGAAGTTTGAGATGAAATACCTGGGTATGATGCATTATTTCTTAGCTCTAGAGGTGTGGCAGAAACCAGATGAGATTTTCCTTAGCCAAGGAAAATATGTGATAGAAATCCTGGAGAGATTCAAAATGATGGATTGTAAATCCATATACACACTAATGGTGACAAACATGAATTTATTGAGTGATACTTCTTCAGAGAGAGTGGATGTCACCATGTACAGATAGATGATTAGTACTTTGATGTATTTGACAAATACTAGGCCAGATATATGCTTTGCGGTGAACACTTTGAGTCAGTATATGGTTGAACCAAGATGTGTTCACTTGATTGCGAAAAATCACATATTAAGGTACTTGAAGGGTATGATAGAATTTGGACTCCGATATGTTTCAGATCGTAAAATATGACTGCAAGTCTATACTAATTAAGATTGGTCTGGTGGTGTCACAGATCAGAAGAGTACATTGAGATGTTGCTTCATTTTGGGGTCAGCTATGATTTCATGGCTCATCAGGAAGCATAATAGTGTGGCACCCAATACGACTGAGGAAAAATATATAACAACATGTTCAAGTAGTAGTGAAGTTGTCTGGCTTCAGAATTTTCTTACATGACTGTTTAATCTTGAGTTGGAGGCAACTTGTATTTTTTGTGACAACCAGAGTTGTATAAAGTTGTATGACAACCCTGTGTTTCATTACAAGTCCAAGCATGTCGATATCAAGTACCATTATATTCGAGATCTGGTGCAAAAGTGAGTTGTGAAGCTCCAATATATTGGCACATACGAGCATATAGCAGATGTGTTGACCAAGAATCTATTGAAGGTAAAGTTTGAATACTTCAGGGACAAGCTTGGAGTGGTCCAGAAGAACTTCCCTCGTAAGAGGGAGTTATGAGTCACATATGCGATTCTAGGGGGAGATAACTTACAGAGTGTGGCAATAGCAGGTAGTCATTTACATGCATAATAGTTTCCCATACTCCATAAGGATTGGGTAGTAGTGCAGTTCTGTGTGTGAACTGACTAAAACTGAATAGTTTCCTAGACTCCGTAAGGATTGGGTAGTAGAATAGTTCTTTGTGTGAACTGGCTCAAACTGAATAGTTTCCCAGACTCCATAAGGATTGGGTAGTAGCATAGTTCTATGTGTGAACTGGCTCAAAATGATAAATTTCCCAGACTCCGTGTGGATTGGGTAGTAGCGCAGTTATGTGTGAACTGACTAGTTTCCTATCTTTGAGTGAGCTAGATGAAGTCATGTATTGACATAAGGTTTGAAAGGAGGTCGAGACCCATAAGGTCTGATAGGACGACAAGGTTGTTCCCACTAGATAAATCCTACATGTGTTGATGAGATCTGAGATGCATGACTATGACATGACCATTAGATAATATGTGTGTGACTATGATAGAGCTTGATTAGTTATGATGGTGATACTTGTGACATGATCTATTTGATCATGAGATAACCTGTGTGGTTGTGGTGATGCTACCTGTAGATTGGTCTACAAGACCATGCGAGTCTTTCCCATGCCATGTGAGATGGATGGATGTGATTGATACCATTACATGAAGAACATCATAGTTAATATCTCCCTAGCTAAGAGGGAGTGTTGATGTTTTGGTAGCTGTTGGAGGTGTTAACCTCCAATATAACCTTTGTGATTAGAATAGAATATTTTGGAAGAAAGAGAACCATTAAACATATGTGGAATACCCTAGAAGAGAAGTCGTCCCAAGAATATTAATAGTAAATTAAATAGAAGGCTCCAAAAAGTGAGGTCGGCCCCACATGAAAAGACACCTTGGAAAACTAGTATAAATAGAGGCCAGACACTCCAAATTTGAAAACACACTCACTCACTCAGCAAGTGCACAATTTTAAGGAGCAACAACTGCAACAAAAGGAGGAGAAAGTCTGGAGAAGGTAGTGCAACAATTTTCTTTGGTGTAATCTCAGTCTTTTTGGTAGCTCTCTCTTGTGCACTTCTCTTGGTAAATGTACACTTCTATTGGTAGAGGTACACTCTCTTGATATTGTGTTGCTGCTGCAACAATATTGGTATTTCTGGTTAGGGTTTATCTATTGGTTCTAGAGGACTTTCTTCATGTACAAAATCTATCTAAGAAAATGTTACTATGCTTGGGGGTGGCATGTTTAAGTGCCTATGGTTGGGTGACAATGATGTGACATTTTCTATGGTTAAACGAGCATTACCAAAATTTTAACAAGAAGTTCACATATGATCAAGTCAGTTGGGGTTACCACACAATATTGTGACTATTAATTGAGCCATCCTCCATTAAGATATTTTCGGAAGAAGGGGGATCCCATGAGGTTTTCCTTGGAAGAAAATGGTAACAAGTATCGTATTTGATCAAATAAATGTTTCTTAAAGTCTATGCATGTGCATATATAAAACCAAGGCATGAGTGCATTCCAATCAAAGGTTTTATCATCCATGTACAAGTATGTGATGTGAATTTGGTTACATGTAGGAACGTGATGCAAGATAAAGTATTTTTCCAATTGATTGAACTAATGTTTGATATCGAGGATGTAAAATTATTGTATCTTAAGCTTATGAAGGTGGTCATAGGGTTGGGATTATTTTTGGTCTAGATTAAAAACCCTAAGCCTTCCCTCAAGCCAACACTTCCACCAAGCCTTTAGTAATGCTTAATTTTGTCCAAAAATAGCAAGTGACTACATGCACACAGAAGGATGCTTGAATCCCCATTGTTATGTGACTTCAACATCCTTAATAGAATTACTTTATTAATAGAATGACTACTTTATTAGTGGATGGGCATGCCCTTATTTATAGACTTATAATTGTATACCCTTATTCTTCACATAAGAGTATGGACAATACAAATATTGAATTCATCACCAACCATAATCACGCCTTATAATACCAATATATTTTTGTGAAGGAAATGATACAAATATAGAAGGAAATTTGATAAAAAAAAAAGGTTTTCCATCACCCCTTACCAATATAGTTGTAAAGGAAATGATACAAATATAGAAGGAAATTTGATAAAAGAAGGCTTTCCATCCCCCCTTACCAATATAGTCATGGAAGAGGAAAGAGAAGGCTCATAATCACATGTAACAGGATGAGGTAAAAATCGAGTTTGAGTCTCTTGCAAACCCTATCAACAAGTTGTAGTTCATTAACTGACCAATTGTTTAATCCCTCCCAATAACTTCATGCTTCAAACTTCACAATAACAAGAATAAATGAAAATGAATAGTGCCTTTGTGTTTGAAGCCTTCCCTTATACCTTGGTTTGAGGACTCTTATTATAGAAATATTTGTGGCTATGTATGAGACCAAATAAATGGGTGAAAATGAATAGTGCCTTTGTGTTTGAAGCCTTCCCTTATGCCTTGGTTTGAGAACTCTTATTATAGAAATTTGCGTGGCTATGTATGAGACCAAAGCAATGGGTTGTTGCAGAAGGGATGTGTAACCAATCTCTTTAAATTGAGAAAACAAATATTTAGAAAATGTTTTGGTTCATACAAATTGGTTGTAATTGTTTGGATTGCAGATTCCAAGCATCCAACTACAGAGAGAAAAGTCAACATTTAACTTTGCTCCATACCCATTAGATGTCAAAATCTAAAATAGAGATAAGCTCAAAGCTCCTGAACTTGTATCATAATGAATCTTCTCGTATTCAACAGAACAACAACAATACTCTAACCAAAGTAGCACAAGGACAAGGATCACCATGAAAAGAAATGGCTTCAAATCACAATATAATAAGACAATACATTCTCTACTCATTTTTTTTAAGACACAAAACAAAGTTGCAATATAATGAAAATCTACAACAAATCAAACACAAAATTTCATTAAATTTTATTATAACCCATTATAGACATCTATTATAATGCACTAAATGATATAAAAATGCAGGCAAACAATTCCAAACTTAAGGTTTACCTTAGTAGATCAATTTTTTGTGGGTAACAAAATTTGATTTAATTTTTCTGGACAAAATATACATAATTTTATCTTATTCCAAACCAGCAAAAATATATAGAACAAGACTTTTCTTCCACACCACAAAACTTCATTACCCTTAGAAAGGATCCTTCCTCAATTGTCCTTATTGAACAACCCCTTCCAAAATCTTAACAACTTCCTTATCCAAATTTCTCCTAGAATCTATAAGTTCATGTTTCTAAAAGCTAAAAGAATGATAAACATGGCTAAATTTTTAAATGAGTACAACTCTTAAGAAACTCTGAATATTCATCATCACTATTAAAAAAAAAAAAATGCAAAATATGAATATTCATCATTATTATTAAAAATCTAAATGCTAATAAAAATACTATTAAAAATCTAAATGCTAAGAAAAGGAAAAAATATTGTAAACCCCTGTACAGAAATATGAAAAGGAACATATGAAAAGTTACAGTAAGGTAATGAAAATATCAATATTACTTTGAAGTTTATGTTACTATTTTTTTTATTTTTTTAATTAAAACAATTATAATTGTTTGAATTTTGTGCTATTATTTTTATTTTTTTAGTCAAAATTTCCTTTGACTAATAATACAAATAAAAGTACAAAGTTTTAATTAAAAAAATGACAGATCACAAACACAACCTCGACAAACAAAACTCGAAAAACAACTACATGGTCTAGCAACTTAATGGGAAATACCCAACAACTATAAGCAAGTATTATATTATATATTATAACACTAAGAAGCAACCATGCCAACTGCTGAACGGGACTGGTTATGGTTGTCTAGGGTTTGGCTCCACCCCGAGATTAGAGGATCCAAACAGCAATGGGATGAACTGGCTCCCAACCATCTTCGGGAGGCTTTAGGGGCTTGGGCCCTCAAAAGTGGCCAAGGCCAGATCTTATGCCCCTATTGAAAAACAATTCTACTGAAAATATACCCCAAAAGGAAAAGACAAATTAAAAAGAGGGAATAATATATCTGATAAATGTTGCTAAGGAAATGAGATTGCAGGATGCCCAAAAGAGGGAATAATATATCTGATAAATGTTGGTAAGGAAACGAAAATGCACGATGCCCAAAAATTCTGTAATCAGTGAATAGTTTATTTTTACTTCTAATTGCTATATATAATTGATATCCAACTCAGAAAAAATCAAAGTACAAAGAGAAAAAACTAAGAAGTCTCCATTGAAATCATTCTTTGTTAAAATGCAGACACCAGTCTTATACACATGTTAATCATTCATAGAGCCATGCTTACAAACCAAAGCATGCTAAATGCACTAAGCATGTCACTTGCATAATGTATACAGGAATATAAGTGCAAAACACAGCTAGGAATATGATTGTGGAGAATTTGAAACTCCAACCCACTAAGTTTTCATTGTGTTCCATGAAAAGGGCTCAACCCATAACTTCATGGTTTCTGCAAAACACTGAAGTTTCATTTTATACAGAAACAGGGTTCCTCGAACATTAATTGAGAGCAAAACGTCTACTAAGAAAAAGATATCTGAAAAAAGATAAAAGAGATGAGGAAAATAAAAAGCAGATATGAAATGGTTCAGTTTAATCCCATTTTCTTTGTTTAAAGGTCTCCCATAATATTAGTTGAATTAATTCAAGGGAAAGAAAAAGATGATATTAAAGATTCACTTACTGGCCCATTTTTTTGTTTGGCTAAGAATATCTCTCAAATTTGAACTTGGAAATGGGTTTTCATTATGAAACACTTTGCTTTTTCCTAAGGAATGCTAAAAACAAGTATGGTTACAACTATGCTTCAACAAGCGACCATCCTAGGTTACTTCCACTGGAGAATGATATTATTTTGAGGTGAATGAATTATATGGTATTTACATCAAGATTATTTTTCTGATCAGTTCAGGAAAAGCACTGTTTTCTAAGGGGCAGTTTTCATAAAAGTTTTCTCACAAGTGTCAAAGAATTCTGTCCAACAATTATACCATTTTGGCATGGGTCATTTTCTTAGAAAACTTTTGTCTAGCAATTATCCCATTTTGGCATGGGTCATTTTCTGATCAATCTCACAAAAGTGAAAGTCAAATGCAAAACAAATATCTAAATTCAGAGATGTAATCTAGAAGTTTTTGAAGTCTCCGAATCTATTTTAAATGTCAGAATTGCAATCTGAGAAACATATTGTTCAGATTTCAATTTTTTTTATTGGTCGGATTTCGACGGAGAGGGGCGCTCTCGTTAGACTTTAGACATCGCTCTACGGGTGCAGACATCATCAAAATCAAACCACTGTACCATCATCATAAACAATGGCGTTGAGTAAACGTTTTATTTTTTAGGTTTATTTTGGTGTTGACTAAACGTTTTATCTTTTAGGTTTATTTTTGTCTGAATCTAGAGATGTAAATTTGGATAAAATTGTTATTTTCTGTTGGTTAAATTATATTTCTAAATGCATAAATGGATTTAGAGTGCTGAAAAACCCCGAAAACACTTGGATTATGCAAACTTAGTCACTCAAATATGCAGATCCAACCAAAAATCAAAATCAAACCAAAAATTTGTCAAAAAACTGCCAAAGATAAAACGTTTATCCTACAATAGACTACGTTTAGAACGTACAACATTAATTGATATATTTCTGGGAATGCCTGGAACCATGAGGGGCAACTCCATAACCTTGTACTGATTGCCCGGAACCATAGACAAGCTCATCACGGCGTTTTTGTCTTTTGCTTAGCTTTTACAACACATTCCACATCCAAGGGTGTATATCCAGGTAAACATTATGCGCCCAACATGTTGCAAATCATTGGCAGTATGAAACTGTGCGAAACCATGAGGGACAAGGCCATAGCCTTGCACTGATTGACCGGAACCATGGACAAGCTCATCATGGCGATTTTGTCTTTTGCTTAGTTTATATAACACATTCCACATCCAACGGTGTATATCCTGGTTGAAAATCATTGGCAATATGAAATCATGCAAGACCATGAGGGGCAAGTCTAAACAACTATAAGCAAAAACATCAAGTAGGCCGGCTTAAGCCAAGACAACACCCAACGACTATAAGAAAAAACATTAAGTGGATTGGTTAAAGCCAAAACACCAAGAGACAAACTGTGAGGAAGAAGAGTTCTAAATCAGAGAACTGAAATAAAAAAAAGCAAGGGGCATACGTCTGATCACATAACACTAACAAGCAACCATGCCAGTGCTCGAGGGGACTAGTCATGGTTGTCTATGGGTTGGCTCCATCCCAAGAATGGGGATCCGACATCAATGGATTGGGATTGGACTGGTTCTCAACTGTTATCGGGAGGCTTGGGCTAGAAATGACCAAGATCAGATGCCGAAAGTGTAGAAATACGGGTCAAACCCAGATTGTAAATGAGCCTAGACTCTATAAAACAAAACAACAAATGTATGTCTGTTATTTGTTGTATGTATGTTCAATACAATACGATGCCCACTGTATAGAGCAATGAGAAGTGGCCCAACATTAGCCAAGGATAACTATGAAAACTAGGCAGATAAGGATGCCAGTTGGTTGCATTGCAAAAGTACACTAACACTCCACTAAGGGAAACTAGAGAGTAACTATAAGAAAAAATTGAGTCCCAACAACAAGGTTTTATTAGGTATCCAATCACAAGTGGAGAAAAGGAGAAAACCCATAGGAAAAAATTCTTCTACAAAAGAGAGAAAAATGCTCGTGTTGAAAAGGGCTTTGGAGCTTAAATTGAATATTTCACAATGATGCATTGAATGGCAAGAGAAAGAGACCTGCAGAGGCTAAACTCTGAAGAGGAGAGCCAAGTAACCTCAATGATCTTGGTTGAAATTTGAAGTACAAGAGATTTGATTGCGGAGGCATGGGAATGGAAAACACTATTTGATTGCGGAGGCATGGGAATGGAAAACACCAACAACCACCACATAAATGCTTAAAAAAATAGGGTAAGCAGGAGGAAACAAAACAAAGGTTTCAATAGAAGCAACAACCATCAACCATCAAATGAGCAATAAGACTTGCAGACACTGAAAGGTCCAAAAATGAAGTATGGCCAAAACTCTAAAGAGGGTTAGGTAACCCCAAGTTGTCAAAGCCATCAAAGATCCATATATAAATCCAAATAACAAATTTCAAACTTCTCAAGCAAAGAGATATATCCTATGAAATGAGTCGCAACTAAAAAAACCATGATCACGTACTCATGTACAATTGAAAAAAATATCACAAAACGAGTGTTCTATGGACATGAATCCATCTCATTTGAATGCATGGGTTGTTAGCCACTGCAATCGTTGAGTGAAAATAGGAATCAATGCTCGATACGAGGCTCACTCCTAAAAAATGGTTGGTATCAAAGAAAATGGTGAAGCAAAAAGAATCACCCGAGGAAGCATCACCATCCCCCACAATGCTTAACTAGGTGACCATAGATGATGGAAATGGATGTCACAAATGATGACAAAGTATGAAGGTGCTAGTTGAACGTGGCATCATCGATGTTAATTAACCATGCAAAAAAACACTCCAAAGTGTTTAGATCCAAGTCCTACAAAAACAAGGTTGGTCATTGAGATAAACGCTCGGTTACACTCTAAGAATATTTGCACAAGTGGCCCAAAATCCACTACTCAAGGTGCAAAAGAGAGGTACCAAAAATAAAGTTCATCATGGAGAAAAATCCTTGATATGAGTCTCGACAAGCAAGACCATGTTAGGTACCCATGTACAAGTGAGGAATCAATTCTCTTAATTTATTCAACCCATGAGAAAAAAACATAAATCTTAAAAAAAAATCAAATGTGGTGTGCAACCAACCATTGGAAAGAGAGCATAATGCTCTTCCAATGTTAGTACAAAAAATGAAGGCTTCATTGAGAAGTTATGGGAAACAAACTTTCTTCACCATGCTACATAAGGCATCAAATATTAAGGCCAAATCTAAATGCAAGAAGGGCACATTTGAACCATGTGCTCATGTAGAATGCTAAGGTGAGTGTACAAATCTAAATCCACAATCTACACATCACACACAGTAATAAGAGCTCAAGTCATGAGTGTTGAGGGCATTGGAAAATGCAATAATCCACCCCTAAGAGCCAAGAGTCGGGACCATTATCTGTCTATTATCACAACATTTGTACTTGTGCAAAGTCCCCATGAGATACCTATCTGTGTAAAAATTGGAATCTTCTACCACTATCACCTAAGTAGATACTTCCCTCTATATATGCAAGAGATTTCTAGATAAACACTTTGTGGTAAGTTTTGAGTAGACACTCCACTCATCATTAAAGACTTGAAGCTCTAAGATGTTTGAAAATAGTAGTAGTGAATAGTATTTAAAAGAGGAGATTAGAAGATTACTTTTGATGAGAAAGAGGGTAAATTAGTAAAATAACGAAGAAATTGTTGTGTTTAAAGTTGTTATTAAGAATAAGATATTAAAATAATGTATTAGAAAAATACAACCGTTGATGTGAATTAAAATATGATGTAGAAAATTAATAAAATAGTGAAAGTTGTAATAAAATGTTTTAAAATAACTAAAATAATGATAATAAGGCAACATGTCCCCGAGGTGTAGGACAGTCGGTGACGGAGTGTGTTGTTAAGCCACTCCGTGATGTTAAAGTCACCGGTTCGAAACCTGCGGGGACAAAAAATCCAACCATGTTAAGGGTTGGTGTGGCTCAGGTCGGGTGCGATCCCCGGGTGATTTTGACGGCTTAGATGCCCCCGAGTCACAATTTCTCAAGCCACAGGTTAATCGCGTAGCCAATAGGTCCCGCACAAATTAACAAACAAAAAAAAAATGATAATAAGGCAACATACCAGAAAAAAAAATTGAAGGATTGATTTTGGAGTGGAGAGACAAAAAAAAATAAAAATCTAGTTGTATAAATAGAGAGACAAGAAATGGAGTGGAGAGACAAAAAAAAAATAAAAAAATCTAGTTGTATAAATAGAGAAGCAAGAAATGAGATATTAAATTAAGATCTTAAGACATAGTAGTTGATTAAAATAGGGGTGAAAATGAAAAATAGTGAAAGGCTTAAAGAGTGACAAGGATAATAAGGTTGTATAAATAGAGAGACCAGAAATAAGATATTAAATTAAGATCTTAAGATATAGTAAGATATAGTAGTTGATTAAAATAGGGGTGAAAATGAAAAATAGTGAAAGACTTAAAGAGTGAGAAGGATAATAAGGTTAGGTGAGAGAAAGAGCGATAAAGTTGTATAAATAGAGAGATAAGAAATGAGATATTAAATTAGGATTATAGTAGTTGATTAAAATAGGGGTGAAAAAGAAAAATAGTGAAAGGCTTAAAGAGTGAGAAGGATAATAAGGTTAGGTGAGAGAAAGAGTGATAAAGTGATAATTTATAAGAAATAAGGAAATGAATAAAATTAAAGTAATATAAGATGAGGGGTTTACACTAAAGGTATAATTTAGGAAAATTATATTTATAATTAGAAAAGAAGGGAAAAGAGTGGGTCAAAAAGATCGAAAGGAAGATAGAAGATTGGGAAAGAAGACAGATCAAGAGAGAAAAATAAGTTAATAAAGATGAAGTGGGGTAGGGATAAAGATCAAGGTCATGGATAGTGGACTTCCAAGACTGGCTTCGTCTGTAGCCATCTTCATGGTTAAAATTTTCAGGACTTTTTTCAATTTCCAACACTTCTCAAATAATACGAGAAGGGTAATAAGGGGCAGAGGTTAGAATTTTGGTTTGGTAAAAACAAATAAGGTGTTTAGAATTGAAAAAGTGTTTATCAATAGCTGATTTGGTGGTACAATTGTGGTTTGTCTTAGCTATATGCTCTTTAAACTAATATTTAAAGGATCTACCATTTTGACCTATGTAATATTTTTCATAGGAGCACGGAATTTGGTAAACTCCTCGACCAAAAATTAGGTCAGGTTTTTCCTTAGATACTTCCCTCATTTTAGAGATGGAAGAAGGTACAATACAAGGGAGGATTCCCTGTGACCTCAAGGGATCAAGTAGCAAGATTATCCAAGCCTAGAAATCCCTATGTTGGTCACCTAGATGTTAGGTCTCGGTCTAGGAAAGGTAAGGAAGGTAACGAGGTAACTAGTTCAACTGTATGAGACATTAAACAATCTAAAGTATTCTATAAACAATTACCAAGTTATATAGTTCATTAATGACCTCTTAGACACTAGATAATCAAATAAACCAATTGATGTTGCAAATTTGAATAATAGGACAATGTATAACAACAATAAATCTTTAGTAACAAAACTATGAAAATGTACCTAGAAATATAACAATTGAGCATAAGAATTAATCCTTCAACATGTGCAACAACATCCAATTGCTAGACAATGATTATGAGTATCTTTAGCCACTATTTCAAGTAAGTATGTAGCAATTAAAGTAAACCCTAGTGGTTGTAGTAAACTTTTATAACAACAACAATAAATATCTTGTGTTTGCTAGAGTTATAGTTAGTAGAGTTAGTCAAGTCACTTAGAGAGAGAGAGAGAGAGAATGCTAATTCTAAGAGTGTTTTCACCACAAGGAGAGTTCTAGACTAGTGTCGCTGACTTTCTAGGGCTTATGGAGTCAAGCTTGAAACTCTTTGAAAAAAGAATTAGATAATCAAGAAAAATGAGCTTCAAACCCTAAGGTGCAAAGCCTTTTGGGCCTTAGGACTAGAACCTTCAAGAGAGAAATCTCTATGGTGCAAAGCCTCTTGGGCCCTAGATACCATTTTCCATCTTCTAGATAACCTAGGTCAAGGATCAAATTACTAAGATCAAAACCCTAAGGTGCAAAGCCTCTGGGGCCTTAGGCTTTTGAATCTTAGGAAGAGACTAGGTCTCTTAATACTTTCACCAACTAGGAAAAACAAATTATTAAAGGAGAGAAAGACTTATGTCTCCTTCCTAGGGTTTTTCTAGAACAAAGTAACATGTAATAAGATAGAAATTAACAATCATACCATGAGAAAAAATATTAACTTAAAGAAAATTACTCACTTATTCAAGTTGTTATTCCAAGAAAACCCTAGTTGCAACAAGGATCATCCAAGAAAGTGAAAAAAGCATCTACAACAATCCTCCTCCAAGAGTAGCGCACTAGATCCATGAAGCCAAAGAGAGACAGTGAACTTTTCTAAGAGATCCCACTCATAAGAGTGAGAGGAAAAGTGATGATGACAAAATGAAATATGAACTCCCTCTATTTATATGAGGTAACCAAGTTCTATTGTCCACATAATTGAGTAAAACATCATAAATTCAAGTTACAATTGGGTCCAACCCCTCAAATTAGCTTCTGCAAATGCTAAATCATGAAAATAATATACAATATGGTCACACGTGTGGTGACGTCAAGCCATCAAGGGCATGAAGAAGGTTTCAAAAGGCCACATGGCATCATTGAAGAGTGTAGCAAGGTGAAAACCATTTTCAAGTACCCTATCACATCATGGGGTGTCCAAGTGGTAGCATACCCCATCATCTCCATCAAACCCTAGTATGATGTCAGCATCCAAATGCCCAACATACAAGGTGTAAGGGATGTAGTCCAAGGAGGAGAGGGTTGTATTTCATCTCTGTGTGTCCTCCAATCATCTCCCTTTGCAATGTCCTCCATCCAATGCATGATAGTCTTTGGGGTGTAGAGCCCAGGGTGTGGGATTCCTTCCCATCTCTATGCCACCATGACCATATCTAGAATATTCAAGCCCATCTATCTATCATCTAAGGTCTAGAAGATGCGAGAGCCAATATCTGAGTGTGTAAAGCCATTAGGTGACACAATGCTCTACATCACACGTGCCATATCCTGCAATAAAGGTACAATGTCTTGGGTGAAATCCTGGGGCATCCTTCAAAATACCATGTCATGAGAATCCATATCAAAACAAAGTTTGAAATCAAGTAAAGCCAATGTTCATAAGATATACTAGTCCTTAGACCATACAAAGTAATACTAGTCCTTAGACCATACAAAGTAAGTTGTTAGTCAAGATATAAGCCACATAAATAATTCACATAAAGTATCCCCTTCAAATTTCACATTAGCTCAGGACTTTATGTAAGTTGACAAGTTGGAATATGGAAGGAACTTCATCAGACCCTATTAGGTGTGCCAACCAAAAAAATGAAGAAAAGAACCAAGTAGAGGGATATGTCTCAAGGAAGTAGGAAAGAAAAGAACCCTTCAAGTGTAAGTGTGATAGTGGTATGTGTTAGGGTTACTTCATGGCTTATGGTGTCACAGTTCTATGAGATCCTTTGTGGAGGGTGCACTTTCTCTTGAGTTACCACTTTCTAAGCACTACATTTTTCCAACCCCTTAATCTGCCTTTCTATTGTCCTCTTATCATATTTTCAAGTCCCCTTTATAAGGTTTCAAGATATAACACTACTGCTTGGGACTGGGGAGAATGCGGAAAGGGTAGAACTCAAGTATGAATTGGATTTTGAGAGTCCTTTTCTATTTTCTCTTTCTTTGCATTACTCATTCTTTATTCTTCTATTTCTAGCAGCTTCAATGAACCTTTGGGCCTTTATCCCTTCTTCTCATGAGAGAATGAACCATGACCCATTACCGAAGTTTAGTAAATTGTGATAGGATCTAGAATAGTAAGTGTTAAGCATTGTGGGGAAACATAATGTTACCCTTGTGTGAGGCCCCGCCAGTAGTACCCCTTTTCCTTGGGGGTGACAACATGAGACTAGGGAACAAATGTTGGCCATGAAGGTGAAACAATGAAACACACATAACTTCTTGAGTTCATGATCCATTATCCAACTTCTACCAATGATCCTCATTCACATGCCTAGTCTATTGAGCACAACACCTTGTATGAAAAAATGACTAACATACCTCATGGTGACGCTGGCTTATCATCTCCCATACACTTGTGTTGACTGGATGTGATGAGTTTGACTAATCCAAAGTAAAAGAAACAATCTTGATGATAATACACTTATACTAAGAGTGGGGTGAATCAATATAAAATTATCTTTTTTTTTAATACTCATAAACCATAATGAAGAAATCACATAAATGTAACAAATAAAGTTTTATTTTTTTAATTAAAGCTTCATGTGACTAATAATACAAAGAAAAGTACAAAGTTTTAATAATAAAAAAATGACAGATCACAAACACAACCTCTACAAACAAAACTCTAAAAACAACTACATGGTCTAGCTACTTAATGGGAAACACCCAACAACTATAAGCAAAAACATCAAGTAGCCCGGCTTAAGCCAAAACACCCAGAGACAAATTGTCATAAAGAAGAATTCAAAACCAGAGACTGAAACAAAAAGAAGGAAGGGGCATACATATGATCAGATAACACTAAGAAGCAACCATGCCAACTGCTGAACGGGACTGGTCATAGTTTCTAGGGTTTGGCTCCACCCGGAGATTAGGGGATCCGACAGCAATGGGATGAACTGGCTCTCGACCATCTTCGGGAGGCTCTAGGGGCTTGGGCCCTCAAAAGTGGCCAAGACCAGATCTTATGCCCCTATTGAAAAACATTTCTACTGAAAATATACCCCAAAAGGAAAAGAAATTAAAAAGAGGGAATAATATATCTGATAAATGTTGGTAAGGAAATGAGAATGCAGGATGCCCAAAAATTCTGTAATCAGTGAATAGTTTATTTTTGAAATTAGTGAATAGTTTATTTTTACTACTAATTGCTATTTATAATTGATATCCAATTCAGAAAGAATCAACAAACTACAAAGAAGAAAAAATACGAAGTCTCCATTGAAATCATTCTTTGTTTTGTTAAAATGCAGACACCAGTCTTATACACATGTTAATCATTCATAGAGCCATGCTTACACACCAAAGCATGCTAAATGCACTAAGCATGTCACTTGCATAATGTATACAGGAATATAAGTGCAAAACACAGCTAGGAATACGAGTGTGGAGAATTTGAAACCCCAACCTACTATGTTTTAACTGTGTTCCATGAAAAGGGCTCTGCAAAACACTGAACATTTCATTTTCATTAAAATACAGAAACAGGGTTCCTCAGACATTAATTGAGAGCAGAACGTCTAATAAGAAAAAGATAAAAGATATGAGGAAAATAAAAAGCAGATATGAAATGGTTCAGTTTAATCCCATTTTCTTTTGTTTAAAGGTCTCCAATAATATTAGTTGAGTTAATTAAAGGGAAAGAAAAAGATGATATTAACGATTCACTTACTGGCCCATTTTTTTCTTTGGCTAAGGATCTCTCAAATTTGAACTTGGAAATGGGTTTTTTTTATTATGAAACAAATTTGAATTTGGAAATGGGTTTTCATTATGAAACACTTTTCTTTTTCCCAAGGAATGCTAAAAACAAGTATGGCTACAACTATGCTTCAAGCGACCATCCTATGTTACTTCCACTCGAGAATGATATTATTTTGAGGTCAATGAATTATATTTTTCTGATCAGTTCAGGAAAAGCACTGTTTTCTAAGGGGCAGTTTTCATAAAAGTTTTCTCACAAGGGTCAAAGAATTATGTCCAGCAATTATACCATTTTGGCATGGGTCATTTTCTTAGAAAACTTTTGTCTAGCAATTATCCCATTTTGGCATGGGTCATTTTCTGATCAATCTCAGAAAGTGAAAGTCAAATGCAAAACAAATATCTAAATTCAGAGACGTAATCTAGAAGTTTTTGTAGTCTCCGAATCTATTTTAAATGTCAGAATTGCAATCTGAGAAACATATTGTTCAGATTTTTTTTATTTGTCGGATTTCAACGGGGAGGGGCGCTTTAGTTAGCCTTTAGACATCGCTCTAGGGGTGCAGACATCATCAAAATCAAACTACTGTACCATCATCATAAATATTGGTGTTGGTTAAACGTTTTATTTTTTAAGTTTATTTTCTTCTGAATTGGGGGATATAAATTTAGATAAAATAGCTATTTTTTGTTGTTTAAATTGTATTTTTAAATAAATAAATAGATTTGGCTTATTAAAAAGCTCCTAATACACTTGGATTATACAAACTTAACCACTCAAATATACAGATACAACCATTCCTTACCAAATTTCTATCAAAAGCAACTAAAAAATATCACAAAACTACCAAAGTTAAAACGTTTATACTACAATAAACTATGTTTAGAACGTACAACATTAATTGATATATTTCTGGGAATGCCGGGAACCATGAGGGGCAACGCCATAACCTTGTACTGATTGCCCGGAACCATGGACAAGCTCATCACGGTATTTTTGTCTTTTGCTTAGCTTTTACAACACATTCCACATCCAAGGGTGTATATCCAGGTAAACATTATGCGCCCAACATGTTGCAAATCATTGGCAGTATGAAACTGTGCGAAACCATGAGGGGCAAGGCCATAGCCTTGTACTGATTGACCGGAACCATGGACAAACTCATCATGGCGTTTTTGTCTTTTGCTTAGTTTATATAACACATTCCACATCCAACGGTGTATATCCTGGTTGCAAATCATTGGCAATATGAAATCATGTAAGACCATAAGGGCAAGTCTAAACGACTATAAGCAAAAACATCAAGTAGGCCGCCTTCAGCCAAGACAACACCCAATGACTATAAGAAAACATATCAAGTGGGTTGGTTAAAGCCAAAACACCAAGAGACAAACTGTGAGGAAGAAGAGTTCTAAAGCATAGAACTGAAATAAAAAGAAGCAAGGGGCATACGTCTGATCACATAACACTAAGAAGCAACCATGCCAGTGCTATGCTGAAAGTGTAGAAATATGGGTCAAACCCAAATTGTAAATGAGCCTAGACTTCATAAAACAAAATAACAAATGTATATGTGTTATTTGTTGTATGTATGTTTAATACAAAATGATGCTCAGTGTATAGAGTAACAGGAATTGGCTCAACATTAGTCAAGGATAGCTATGAAAACTAGGAAAATAAGGATGCCTACATGAGCTTACAACTAATATCAGTTGGTTACATTGCAAAAGTACACTAACACAAACATAGGGAGTAACCATGTGAAAAAATTGAGTCTCAATAGTCAAAGATTATAATTGAAACCCCAAAATGAATCTTCTCGACGATACCTTTCCAATGAATTATCGTGCGCCCCAAACAGAGATCACATGCCAAAGTTACGCCCCTGGAAAGTTGATACACCAAACTACCCAAAACGGGGTCCACAAAATTGTTGGCTTTTGATCTTCCGGTGTTAGGGTTTTGGATTTTATTTATGTTAAAAAGGCCTTTAGAGCCTCATTGTAATCATCTTCGTAGTTKTCACATCTCTTCCCAGAGATAAGTTGCTACCATTCTAACGAGTCTTTCACTCTGCATTTTTACAGTCTTGTACATTTCGCTCATTAATAGAAATTGTATATTACTGTATCTCTATGTTTATGGTTATATCTCTGATAAATCTMTGTTATATTATTGGATATCTAATATATATGCGTACATTTCTTTATTATATCTCSACTCTCATTTCATGCCAAAAATAATCTGGATCACAACAACAAGGTTTTATTAGGTTCCCAATCACAAGTGGATAAAAGGAGAAAAACCCATAGGAAAAAACCCTCTACAAAAGAGAGAAAAATGCTCATGTTGAAAAGGGCTTTGGAGCTCAAATTGAAGATCTCACAGTGATGAATTGAATGGAAAGAGAAAGAGACCCGCACAGGCTAAAAACTCCAATCAGGAAGTATGACCAAAACTCTGAAGAGGAGAGACAAATAACTTCAATGATCTTGGTTGAATTATCAAGTACAAGATGTTTGATTACGGAGGCAGGAGAATGGAAAACACTGACAACCATCACATAAATGCTTAAGAAAAATAGGTGTTAGCGAGGAAACAAAACAAAGGCTTCAAATAGAAGCAACCACCATCAACCATCAAACGAGCAATAATACTTGCAGACATTGAAAGGTCCAAAAATGAAGTATGGCAAAAACTCTAAAGAGGGCCACATAACCCCAAGTTGTCAACTCCATCAAAGATCCATATATAAATCCAAACAATGAATTTCAAACTTCTCAAGAAGAGAGATATATCTTATGAAATGAGTCCCAACTAGAAAAACACAATCATGTATTCATGTACAATCGACAAAATCATCACAAAACAAGTGTTGTTATGGACATGAATCCATCTCGTCAGAATGCATGGGTCGCTAGCCACTACAATCGCTGAGTGAAAATAGGAATTAGTGCTCGATATGAGGCTCACTCTTAAAAACTAGTTGGCATCAAACAAAATGGTGAAGCATAAATAATCACTCGGAAGCATCACCATCCCCCACAATGCTTAACTAGGTGGCCATAGATGATGGAAATGGATGTCACAAATGATGGAAAAGTATGGAGGTGCTAGTTGAACGTGACATCATCGATGTTGATCAACCATGCAAAAAAACACTCCAAAGTGGCTAGATCCAAGTCCTACAAAAACAAGGTTGGTTATGGAGATAAACACTCGATTACACTCTAAGAATATTTGCATGAATGACCCAAAATACACTAGTTAAGGTGAAAATGAGAGGTACAAAAAATAAAGGCCATCATGGAGGACAATCCTTGATATGGGTCTCGACAAACAAGACCATGTTAAGTACCCATGTAGAAGTGAGGAATCAATTCTCTTAATTTATTCAGCCCATGAGAAAAAACATAAATCTCAAAAAAGAATCAAATGTGGTGTGCCACCAACCATTGGAAAGAGAGCATAATGCTCTTCCAATGTTAATACAAAAAATGAAGGCTTCATTGAGGAGTTATGGAAAACAAACTCCCAATAACCTCCAAAATATCAACCCATAGAATAGATCCCATGCCTTCAACATGCTACATAAAGCATCAAATATTAAGGCCATATCTAAGTGCAAGAAGGATACATTTGAACCATGTGCTCATGTAGAATACTAAAGTGAGTGTAAAACTCTAAATCCACAATCTACAGAGCCACCACAAATCACACACGCCAATATGAGCTCTAGTCATGAGTGTTGAGGGCATTGAAAAATGCAATAATCCACCCCTAAGAGCCAAGCGTCGGGACCATTATCTGCCTATTATGACATGATTTGTACTTGTGCAAAGTCCCCATGAGATACCTATCTGTGTAATAATTGGAAGTTTCTACCATTGTCACCTAAGTAGATACTTCCCTCTATACATGCAAGAGATTTATGGATAAGCACTCTATGGTAAGTTTTGAAACATCCAACATTTCGAGTGGACTCCACCCATCATCAGAGACTTGAATCTCTAAGATGTTTGAAAAGAGTGGTAGTGAATAGTATTTAAAAGAGGAGATTAGAAGATTATCGTGGATGAGAAAGAGGGTAAATTAGTAAAATAATGAAGAAACCATTATGTTTAATGTCGTTATTAAGGATAAGATATTAAAATAATGTATTAGAAAAATATGACCATTGAGGTGTCAATTGGAATACGATGGAGAAAATTAGTAAAATACTGAAAGTTGTAATAAAATGATTAAAAATAATTAAAAATGATATTAAAATAATGATAATAAGGCGCCATAGAAGAAATTGAAGGATTCATTTTGGAGTGCAAAGAAAAAAAAAAGTCTAAAGTTGTATAGAGAGAGAGACAAGATATGAGATATTAAATTAGGATCTTAAGATATAGTATGAGATTAAAATGAGAGTGAAAATGAAAAATGAGTGAAAGGCTTAAGGAGAGGATGTCAGGTTAGGTGATAGAAAGAGTGATCAAGTGAAAATTGATAGAAATTAGAGTTTATGATAAAATTAAAATATTATATAATATGAAAGAGGTTGACACTAAAATGCTTACTGTTCATGATATATTTATAATTAGAAGGTGATAGAAAGAGTGATCAAGTGAAAATTGATAAGAAATAAGGTAGTGCATAAAATTAAAGTAATATAATATGATAAGGAGGGTTGACACTAAATGTATAATTTATGGAAATTATATTTATAATTAGAAAGGAAGGGAAAAGATCGGACCAAAGAGATCGAAAGGGAGATAGAAGATTGGGAAAGAAGACATACTAAGAGATCAAAATAAGTTAATAAATATGAAGCAAGGGGAGGGATAAAGATCAAGGTGATGGATAGTGGGCTTCCAAGATTGACACAGTTTGTATCCATCTTCATGGTTAAAATTATCAGGATGTTTTTTAATTTCCAATGCTTCTCGAATAATATGGGCAGGGTAATGAGGGGTGGAGGCTAGAATTTTAGTTTGGTAAAAAAAATAAGGTGTTTAGAATTGAACGCGTGTTCAACAATAACTAATCTAGCAGTACGATTGTGGTCTGTTTTAGCTATATGCTCTTTAATCCGAGCTTTAAAGGATCTACCAATTTGACCTATGTAAGATTTTCCATAGGAGCAAGGAATTTGGCAAACTCCTGGACCAAGCATTGGGTCAGGTTTGTCCTTAGATACTTCCCGCATTTTAGTGATGGAAGAAGGTCCAACACTAGGGAGGATTCCCTGGTGATCTTAAGGGAACAAGTAGCAATATTATCCAAGCCTACAACCCCTTATCTTGGTCACCTAGATGTTAGGTCTAGATCTAGGAAAGGTAAGGAAGGTAACAAGGTAATTGGTTCACCCGTATGAGATATTAAACAATCCAAAGAATTATATAGACAATTACCAAGTTATATAGTTCATTAATGACCTCTTAGACACTAGATAATCAAATAAAGAAATTGATGTTGCAAATTTCAACAGTAGGACAATGTATAACAACAATATGAAAAAGTACCTAGAAATATAACAATTGAGCATAAGAATTAATCCTTCTACATGTGCAACACCATCCAATTTCTAGACTATGATTATGAGTATCTTAGCCATTATTTCAAGTAAGTATGTAACAATTAAAGTAAACCCTAGTGGTTGTAGAAATTTTTTATAACAACAACAATAAATATCGTTTGTTTGCTAGAGTTATAGTTAGTAGAGTTAGTCAAGTCACTTAGAGAGAGAGAATACTAATTCTAAGAGTGTTTTTACCACAATAAGAGTTATAGATTAGTGTCATTGACTTTCTAGGGATTATGGATTCAAGCATGCAACTCTTTGAAAAAATAATTAGATAATCAAGCATAATGAGCTTCAAACCCTAAGGTGCAAAGCCTTTTGGGCCTTAGGATTAGAACCCTCAACAGAGCAATTTATAGGGTGCAAAGCCTCTTGGGCCCTAGATGCAAAGCCTCTTCTAGATAACCTAGGTCAAGGATCAAATTACTAAGATCAAAGCCCTAAGGTGCAAAGACTCTTGGGCCTTAGGCATTTGAATCTTAGAAAGAGACTAGGTCTCTTAATACTTTCACCAACTAGGAAAAAAAATATTGAAGGACAAAAAGACATATGTCTCCTTCCTAGGGTTTTGCTAGGACAAAGTAACATGCAATAAGATAGAAATTAACAATCATACCATGAGAAAAATTATCAACTTAAAGAAAATTACTCACTTATTCAAGTCGTCATGCCAAGAGAAACCCTAGTTGTAACATCCCCGACCACCCATGTCAGGGCCATGCTACTCCAAAAAATGCTTTTATTCTATGCTATGTAACATACCCAACATCCAACTGAGCTATGCCACATAAATTTTTCGAAATGCATGCAATTAAAACATATACACACATAACTGTTGCAGAACTTTATATATAAAACTTAAATAGACAAATAAATTCTATAAATTCACAGAGTCGTACTGAAATAAAAGTAACCATATACATGTAACATATACAGGCAATACCCATAAATATAAAGATAGTTGTAAACCACACATAGGATAAACCCATAAAAATAAACATGTAAATAACAATGCAACATGTAAACTTATCACAGAATTGACACTTATCTTGGTAAGAATATCACCAACTGCGTGTAGATCTTCCACGAACCTCCCATCCTTAGACCACACTACTCATCACTCTCAGCAGTGGGTCACCCTCGAGATGGGACTAAACTCCACCCGGGTAAAGGGATTCCTAACGAAGCTAATAGATCATAGACAACAAGAAAGACTCCATCATAGGTGCCAACTCAAACTAACAACGCATAGTCCCTCATTCCCCACATGCCTATCCCACCCTAGGAAGTGTGCCCCTTCTCTACTCAAGAGTCCTTCAACTGCCCCACTTCCTTTTTGGGAGTCAGCAACAGGCCAAACAGGAAGTCTCAGATCCCTGTAGATGCAATTTAGCACCTTCGGAAATCAATTCCTAGCAATTCTCTCACCCAGAGAGATTTCTCATGGGCCTGACAACTTGCCTCTTCAATATCCCATGGGCATGACAACCCACTTCTTCAGTCCAGCTCACAAGATAACCAGGTACACAAACAAGTATGGGTATGGATATGGTATTGGTTCATGTATGAATACATGTACAAGGAGGTACGGAGGACAACTGACTAAGTGAGTGAATGATCCTGGAATCATTGAATGCATGACTGAATGATGGAAAACGAACTAAGTCCAAAATATATGTATGCATGTTCCCAACTTGATACTTGTCATGTTGGGAGCTACTTTGGCCCACTTGTCCCCATCCTTAGAACTTAGGATAAAATAATTATCCATACTTTATATTTTAAAGAATATTAATCCAATATTCTTTTTTGTCTTAAGCTCCCTATCTTAGCCCCTTTTCGTTAACTTTTAGCCCCCCCCTTTCCCTAACTAGTGGATTTTAGTCCCCCATACTCTTTTATCATGGTCGGTCCACGCGCAAGGATGTATTTTATATTAATGATGAGACATATACAAAAATAGGCTCACTGGCTTTTAACATCTAGGCTCTCCGGCCTAATCATCACAAAAATGACTCACCATCCTATAAAACACAACATATACAAAAAGGACCTCTGACCTCAAAATTGCGCGCATTTAAGTTACTGCGTGTGGTATCCAATAATGTGCACACTTCATCATTTTACTGCGCAGTACATGCGCGTACTATGCCATCAAAGGTGCATACAAAAATGATATCAAACAACTCACCAGCTTAAGTACATTTGAATTTTACATTTACAACTGGGTTCATCCTAGGGGTATTACAATCCCCTCCCCTTATTTATACATTGTCCTCATTGCATTATATACACATATACAACAAAAATTTCAAAAATCCTTAAAAAGATGTGGGTATTATGCCCGCATTGCATCCTCATTCTCCCAAGTAGTGTCCTCAGGACCATACCAGGTCCATTGGACCTTTACAATCCCTATGGCTCGATTCTAGAGCTATTTGATTTTTAAGTCCAGAATGCATACCATATGCACTGGGAAAGTGCCTTCTTGCTCCACTTGAATCACATTCCAATCAATAACATGATTAACATCAAGTATATATTTCTTGAGAAATGATACATGGAATACATTATGAACAGACATAGATGCAGACAATGCAATCATATACGCCACTGGACCAATCCTCTCTAGGATTTTAAATGGCCCACAACAACGAGCAGCCAATTTTGAACAATTTCCCAACTTCAGGGAACTTATGTTGGCCTTCACTTTCAAGAATACATGGTCCTCAACTTTAAATTCCCTGTGAATTCTGCCCTTATCAACATAGCTTTTCTGCTTTTCTTGGGCAGCCTTTAAATTTTATTTTATTTTCAACATTTTCTCCTCCATTTCCCTGAGTAAATCTGACCCAATCACTGCTCTATCTATTGGGTTATCCCATCTTACCGGTGTGTTGCACTTTCTTTCATAAAGTGTTTCAAATGGGTTCATCTTTATAGATGTTTGGTACCCATTGTTATAAGAAAATTCTACTAAGTGTAGGTAGTCTTCCCATTTTCATGGTTTATCCATCACATACATCCTCAACATATCCTCAATCACTTGATTCACCCTCTCTGTTTGTCCATCTGATTCTAGATGATAAGATGTGCTAAAATTCAAATTTGTTCCAAATCCATTAAATAATCCTTTCCAAAAATTTGAGGTAAATTTTGGATCTCTGTCAGACACAATTGTCTTGGGTATACCATGTAATTGAGCAATTTCTCTCATATAAATATCAACAATGTTGGTTTCCTTGTGAGTGAGCTTAACTAGAATAAAATGGGTAGCTTTAATAAGCTTATCCACCACTACCATGATAAAATCATGTTGTTTGTTTGTTCTGGGCTGTTTGGTGTGAAATCCATTGTTACAACTTTCCATCTCCACTCAGGAATGGGTAATGGTTGTAGAAAAATAGTTGGGTGTCTATGTTCAGTCTTTACCTTTTGACATTCCAAACATTTGGCAATAAAATCAACAACTTTTTTCTTCATGCTTGGCCACTAATATTTTCTTTTGAAAGCTGCAATAGTTTTCTGATAACGTGGGTGCCCAACATAAGGTACATTATGCATTTCTCTCAATATCATATTTTTCAGTTCATGGGAATTTGGTACATAAATTATGCCCCTGTACTTCAAAATTTCATCATTATATAACTTATATTCTTCAATTTTCTGCTGCACATTACCTTGTTGTAATTTTTCCACTAATTCCTTGTATTGCAAATATGATTTTCCAGCCTCTAAAATTTTGTGTTTCAAATCTAATTGGTACATGCTAATGGTTGTAGCATGCAATTCATGCACTCTTCTATTGAGTGCATCAAGCCACTTTGTTCTCCTTCCCCTTGATATGCTTTATATCAAAGTCATATTCACTTAGAAATTCTAACCATCTGTTTTGCCTAGCATTTAGAGTTGGTTGATAAAATAAATATTTCAGACCATTATGGCCTGTCTTCAGCTCAAACATTTTTCCCATGAGGTAGTATCTCCATTTCCTCAAGGCATTCACTATGGTTTCCAACTCTAAATCATGAGTGGCATAGTGTCGTTCATGCTCCTTCAACTTCCTTGATTCATAACATATAACAAACCCATTTTGACCGAGGACTCTACCAAATCCTTATTTAAATGCATCTGTCCATAGAATGAAGTCTTCATTTGGGTCTGCAATCCTTAGTATTGGAGCACTTGTTAATAATTTCTTCAAGTGTTGGAAATGGTTTTCACAATCCAATGTCCACTGAAACTTCACACCCTTCTTCTGTAGGGAAGTGATTAGGTGTGCAATTTTTGAGAATCCTTCAATAAATCTCCTATAGTAGCCTGCAAAGCCCATGAATGATCTGACCTCTGTCACATTCTTTAGCATTGGCCATTCTCTAATGGCTTCTATCTTCTCAGGATCCACTACTATCCCATCCTCTGAAATGATATGTCCCTAATAATGAATTTGCTTCTGATAAAATGAGCACTTGCTCAATTTGGCATACAATTGATGCTCCCTTAATACTTGCAAAACCATCCTCAAATGATGCTCATGCTCTTCTTATGACTTGGAATATACAAGGATGTCATCCAAAAAGACAATGGCAAACTTGTCTAAATATTCTTGGAAAACACCATTCATTAAGCACATGAAAACAACTGGTGTATTTGACAACCCAAATGGCACCACTGTGAGCTCATAATGACCATACCTTTTCCTAAAGGAGGTCTTGTTGATATCTTCCTCTTTAGTCCTTACCTGATGGTATCCTGACCTGAGATCTATCTTTGAAAGTATCTTGGCATCCTTCAATTGATCAAAGAGATCATCAATCCTTGGTAGATGATACTTGTTCTTTACAGTCACTTTATTCAACTGACTAAAATCAATGTACAATCTTAATGTTCCATCTTTCTTCTTCATGAACAAGACTGGGGCACCCCAAGGTGACACACTTGGGCGTATATATCCCTTCTTCAAAAGTTCTTCAAGATGCATTTGCGACTCCTTCAGCTCTGGTGTTCTCATTCTGTAAGGAGTCTTTGACATTGGAGCTACTCCAAGCATTAAATTTATAGAGAAATCAATATCTCTCTTTGGGGGTAGTCATGGTACCTCCTTGAACACATCTTCAAAACTTCTAGGATTGCATGATCTTCCAAATTTGGCACCTTATCTTTAGGTGTCTCTTCCATATGAGCTGCAAATATTTAACACCATTCTTTGTAACATTTCTTCATCTTTAATGCTGAAATTTCTCTGATGGTTACTGCCTTGGGAATTCCCTACACTTTCCTTAGGTTCCCTTCCTCATCCAAGCAAGTAAATTCCTTTTTATGACAATCTAGGATAGCATGATGCTGGTCCAACAAATCCATCCCAATTAGAGAGTCATAGGAACCTAAAGGCAAGATGTTCAAATATGCCCTAGTGTTCAATCCATTCATATCCATAAGACATGACTTAACCATCTCATTAACTTTTCTTTTGGCTCCGGTAGCCAGCTGAACCAACCAATTAAAATAACAATGGTTTGGTTGTTGATCATACCTTTCACTTCAATCATATGTGATTAATACTCTACTTGCTTGTTTCCCAGCGCTACATAGATCCTTGGAACATTGCTGCCCATGTCCTCCACTATTTCAACTTGTTGTACATTGTGAACAATCCTCACTTTTTCACCTCTGTGAGGACAATCTCTAAACATACGATCTCCTTTACAACCCAAACATTGAATAGGTGGTTGCCTTGGCCTTTGACCCCCTGCCTCAATCGTTCTCGATTCTCTAGAAGTTGGCTATCCATGAGGATTATTTCTGAAGAATGGTGGCTTAGATCCCTTCTTCCTCTGATCCATCTTGAATTTCTTTTTGTCTTCCCAAGAGTTTTGTAAATTTGGCCTTGCTTTTTGCTGATCATATAGGAATTTATCTTGCCTTATGGTCTCCTCAAATGTCTTGGGATCATCATACTATATTTTTTCACTGATGAATGATGGCAATCCACTCAAATACCTCTAAATCTTAACTATTTCATCCTTGATGAAAGAGACATACTTCAATAGTTCTAAAAACCTTATTTCATATTCATCTATGGTCGTACTCCCAAGCTTGAGGTAAAAGAACTCTTTCATTTTCTTGTCATAGTATATCTTGGTCAAGTATTTCTTCTCAAAATACTTCTTGAATTCCCTCCAAGTAAAATTTTTCTCTTTAATGTGTTGCACCTACACAAGTTGATCCCAGCACATGGATGATTTTCCCTTGAGTTTATAGATGGAAATTATTCTTTCTACATGAGATGAATAATTATGCAATTGGAAATACTTGCTCATGCACAACAACCATGTATATGCATATTCATCCTTCTTGTGCTCACCATCAAATGTAGGAGGTTTGATTTTGTTCATTTCTCCTTGTAGCTCATCCACCTCAAACCTCTTATGCTTCCTAACAGAGGATGGACTTGAGCTATTATGTGCCTTCTTATTGGAATTCTTTGGGGAGTGATGGTGATGTCTACTAACATTTCTTGTTCTTATTTTCTCATCAAGAGACCCGTGACTTCTTGATTTGCTTGAGCCACTCTCCTTATCCAATTTCTTTTCTATTCCGTTCAAGATCTCTATTAACTTCATGTTGAATTCCTCGTGCTACTCCTTGGATCTCATAAGCCATTATTTATCAACTTTATGTATTTGGACATCCTTCTGTAAATCTCTAATGGTCTCTACCATGTTCATTTTTTCATCCCTTCCTTCTCCATGTCCATTGGAGTTTGTTCCTTCAATTCCCAAATGGACATCCATCCCTTTGATCTCATATCCCTGGTTGTAAGTATTGATACTGAGAGGGGGGTGAATCAGTATCAAGTACAATTAAAACATTTTTCAACTTATACTTAAACCATTCAATTATATCCAATGATAAATGAACAATAGTATAAGAGTTACACCAATACACCATAATACACCATGCACAATATATGAGAAATAATCAATATTTATTGTTCAAGGGAAGTAATGACTTCTAAAGGTAGCTACAACTTCCAAATGTAAAGAGAGAGATAAACCTCAAAGAGGAAGATACAATCCTCCAATATCAAGATATATTTGAACTCTCCATCCTTTCCCCTTATTTCCACCTAATAATATATGAGAGATAATAAAACTTTACATTAAATCATCACCATCAACCAACCATCACATAGAAGCTGATAATGCTTCCTGAGACTTCTTCAATTTCTACAATTTTTCAATTCTTGGAATAATCTGATCCTATATATAATATTACTCAATGTATTCTCTGAAAATTCTCCAAGTTTCACTCTTTGAATCCTCCCCAAAAAAACGTTATAGAGAGAATGGTAGACCTTGTTCAATTCTGGTTTATTCAGGAGATCAAACTTGTACAGAATGCCCCGCGCTCAATATTTAACATCAGATTCAGAAACTCACACACAAGAAACCAAAGTCCATAATATTTTCAATTCAATTTGTCCCACTTCATTTGGATTCTCTATGATGAAGTTATGACTATTTTACCCGGAACACATGTTTATTGACTAGCTTTAGGATTGGTCAAAAACCCTATCTTCCACAGAGTGTATCTCCATAATTATAGAGAATAAAGAGATGAAACTTTTACCATAGGTACCTTGATATGTATTATCAATACCATAGCAATTTCACCATCTGAATCATTCTATAAAAAAAATTATAGAGAAAATGGTAAGATGACCCTAAAATAACATACCTTAGAACACATCACCAAAAGACTTCATCCTCCCTTGAAATCCGGCCTTCTTTATTTTTTATTTCCTCTGAAATTAGACTTGTATCTCAAATGAATGTATAATGATATTTATTTATACCGTTTGTGTCACTTCCTTTTAACATTAGGTCCAACCTGACACTTTCTTATTTTGTAATTCTTTTCTTTAATTATCTTCAGCGTCTACATGTACTTCCTTCTTCAATTCACTTTGTCATCTTCAAAAATTCATTTATCCTCAACCATGAGGATCCATGAGACGTGCCACATGCCATCGGAAACAACATGATGTATAATATCCATCCATGGGTGTTGTATCTACATGTGCATTGTCCTTTATGTCCAAATACCTTCATCAATCTTGTGGTCCAAAACCCATGACTAGGGTTGACATCAATGACAAAAACCAATCTTCCAACAATATCCCCCTTTGTCATTGATGGCAACACTCATGCTCCCCCTATCATCACGATCCCAATTTCTCCCCCCCTTTGACATTAATGGCAAAGGGTAGGGCTTTCTCCCCCTGATTTTAATGGAAAAAAGTAACTCTCTTCTTTGGGGCTGCTCCCCCTGAACATGTGGCACTCAATAATATTTCATCCTTATTTTTGGTCTTTGGGACTTTTTCTTCCTTGGAATCATTTTGTGTAGCTTTTGTATTCTATCTCTTCTTCATGTCTAGGATGTATCTGTTGTTCAGTCTTCTTGTTGCAGTTGCAACCAATCTTCCTGAGTTATTTTCTCTCATTTTACATTTTCGGGAGTCAAATGTAAGAGTGTATCCTTGATCACACATTTTACTAACACTGAGTAGATTATGCTTCAAGTCTTCAACCAATAGGACATTCTTTGCTTTTACATTTTTTCTTCCAATCTCTACTACACCTTCTCCAAGTATTTTGGCAGATGAGTCATCTCCAAATTCAACATTGCCACCCTTTCTCTTCAAGCTGATGAATTTGTATTGATCCCCATTCATGTGTGAAGAACATCCACTTTCTATGTATCATTCATCTTCTTCTTTACATTTTTTAGCAGTCAATGCTATTCAACAATCTTCATTGTTTAGAAATTCTTTCCTTCTCCATACTATGTTTGGCATAGGGACATCTTCATTCATATATATGCAATCTCGTGCTTTGTGACCAAGATAATTACATTTGTAGCATACAATATTTTTGTCCATCAATGGGGAAAATGAATTATAACTTTTGTTGACAAATCCATGATTATTTCTATATCTTCTATTTACACCATTCATGTTTCTTGTGTATTTGTTCCTTTCATTGATTCTCCAATTAATTGCCTTATGTCTAAAATTTTTGCAAGTATAACAATGACCAAGAAATAAATTTTGATACCTTGGAGTAAGTGACCTTGTTTGTGATGTAGTCCATATGGGTTCATGATATACTCTTCTGTAGTTTCCTTCATACTGATTGAAGCTTCTTTGATTCCTGAAGGTAGGGGGTCTTCTTGGATATTCAGCTCTTTTGTAATCATTCCTTCTTTCTGGTATCCTGGTCCACTTCTCATCAACTGTCTGTGTAGTTCTTTCTTCAATCTTCTTGTTGGTATTTGCATTTTCTTTGTATGAAGTTTCACCCACGCATCCAAGATGTGTTAATTCTTTTGGAACTTGAGAGTTTCTTAAGCTCTTCCTCAATGAGACAACTTCTTGTTCAAGTTTTCCACATTCTTCTTCTTTCTTCATCATTTGGACCTTCTTTACTTCCCCTATTCTTATTGCTTCTTCGAGTAGAGTTTTCAAGGAAATGGTTTCTTCTCTTAGTTTCTCAAAGTCTTCTAATTGTTTCCTCAAACTTACAATGGTCTTTTCATAACTACCCAATTCACTTCTTATCTTTCTACGCATGTCTTTGAACTTTCTATTTGTAATCTCAACATGCTTCAATTTTTTAAGATTCTCATCTTCTTGTTGAATCATTTCTTCTTCATTATTTTCTTCTTCTTCATTGGAATTTTCTTCTTTAGTGTCATTTCTTTCAATCCTTGGATGAGGACATTCAAATTCAACATGTCCTACTCCTTCACAACTAAAGAAAAAAAACTGACCTCTATTTTCTTCTTTGAAATCTGAGAGGTTGTAATTTGCTTCAACTTCTTCTTCTTCTTCTTCTTCTTATTCCCTTGAATAAAGGTCTTGTAACTTGTCCCAAATCTCTTTTGTTGATGCACATGATCCCACCTTGGATTTCACTGAATCTGTCAATCCATCCAGGATGGTATCTATTGCCAATTTGTTGTTCCTTTTTGCTTCCTTTTGAGCTGCAGTCTTTGGTTTCTTCAAAGAATTGTATCCTGAAGAAACTGAGAACCAAACATATGCCCCAAGATCTTTCAAGTAAGTTTCCATTCTATTACTCCAGTATTCAAAATCGCTTCCATCAAATGGTGGAATCCCATTTGGATTGTTATCTTCCATCTCTGCATAGGATCTTCCTTCTAGTGGTTAAACTGTACTGAAGGTAACCTGCTCTAATACCAATTGTTGATACTGAGAGGGGGTTGAATCAGTATCAAGTACAAATAAAACCTTTTTCAACTTATACTTAAACCATTCAATTATATCTAATTAGAAATGAACAATAGTATAAGAGTTACACCAATACACCAAAGTATACCATGCACAATATATGAGAAATAATCAATAGTTATTGTTCAAGGGAAGTAATGACTTCCAAAGGTAGCTACATATTCCAAATGTAAAGGAAGTGATAAACCTACAAGAGAAAGATATAGGTTTTTGAGTAGCTAAAAATGTTGTTAAGTGTCTCAAAAATGCGTTGCAAAAAGATGATGTTCAAATAGTATAAAATGTTGCGGAAATTCGTTGGTTTTCTGTTGTTGTTCACCATCCAAACGACTTAGCGTGCACAAATTTCAACCTGTACACCCATACTTAGCATGCAAAACAACACCACAAGGTAATTCATGCTTCGTGCACCTATAACCACTGTGCATCAGTTCTCTGTCGCGCCAATAATTGGCACACACTACTTTTGTGTCGCGCACCAATATCCACCGCACACTACTTTTGCATCACGCGCTGATATTTCGTGCGCATTTGAATCTACACGCTGCACCATGCCAAATTTTAGTACGCCCCCACCATGCACCACTACTCTGTGTGCACCATTAATTAAACTGTCGCGCGACATCATAAACCCACTTTGCCCTCACACTAACAAAATTCCTCTACGCTCTGCCAATACTGCACACACCACACATGCCATTTTTATGTGTGTGCACACCTTATTATGCGTATGCACATCACGCGCACCATTATTATGTGTGTGCCCACCATATTATGCGTATGCACACCACACGCCAATATTACGCACACATCACTCAGTCCACACCGCGCAATGCTAAATTTAGCGTGTGCACCCGCACACCAACTTTTTTCCATGTGACACCAAAATTTAGCACGCACACCTGCACACCAACATTTTTCCGTGCACGCACCCGCACACCAACATTTTTTCGCGTGGCGCCAAAATTTAGTGCGCACACCCGCACACCAAATTTTTTCCATGCGGCACCAAAATTTAGCGCGCGCACCAGCACGCCAATATTTTTTCGCGCAACACCAAATTTTAGCATGCGCCCGCATGCCAATATTTTTCCGCAGAACACCAAATTTTAGTGCGTGCACCCGCACACCAATATTTTTCCGCGCAGTGCCCAATTTTTACCATAGGCATTCTAAAACTATGAAATTTGTTCAATTTCACCTCGATAACACAATTTCAACCTCTACAACAACAAATTGTCGTGGGTTGACATTTATGGAATGAATTTTTCCCAAACTCAATTCACGAATTGAGAATTTTAATTACTAATCTCATTCCATCTGTCATGGCTTCACTATAACTTCAAATTCGACCAATTCTAGGTCTGAATTTGCTAGAATGAATATTAAATCAATAATATCTCACCACATGGCCAATTTTCTCAATTTTCCCATGAATTTAACAACATAAATTGGGGGTTTTTCCCAATTCTGTGCAATTGTTGTTACTTTTTTACCATGGACGCTCTGCAGCTGGAAATTTGGCCACTTCGAAATCATTCCTCTGTGAAATTTCAATTCAACTCAACTTGTTTGGCCCATCCAGGCTCAATGATGAAAATTGAAGCTCTGATAGCATATTGTAACATACCCGTCCATCCATGCTGGGGCCATGCTACTCCAGAAAATGCTTGTATTCTCTACTCAACATACTGTAACATACCTAACATCCAACTGAGCTATGCCACATAAATTTTTCGAACTGCATGCAATTAAAACATATACACACAGAACTATTGTAGAACTTTATATATAAAATGTAAATAGAAAAATACATTATGTAAATGCATGGAGTCATATTGAAATAACAGTAACCATATACATGAAACATATACAAGAAATACCCATAAATATAAAAACAGTTATAAACCACACATAGGATAAACCCATAAAAATAAACATGTAAATAATAATGCAACATGTAAATTTATCACACAATTGACACTTATCTTGGTAAGAATATCACCAATTTGCGTGCAGACCTTCCACGAATCTCCTAGCCTTAGACCACACTGCTCATCAATCTCAGCAGTGGGTCACCCCCAAGATAGGACTAAACTCAACTCGGGTAGAGGGATTCCTAACCAGGCTAATGGATCATATACAACAGGAAAGACTCCATCACTTTTGCCAACTCAAACTAACAACCTACAATCCCTCATTCCTGACATGCCTATCCCTTCCCAGGAAGTGTTTCCCTTATCTGCTCAACAGTCCTTCGACTGCCCCACTTCCTTTCTGGGATTTAGCAAGAGGCCAGACATGAAATCTTAGAGCCCTATAGATGCAATTTAGCAGCTTTGGAAATCAATTCCCAACAATTATCTCACCCAGAGAGATTTCTCATGGGCCTAACAACCCACTTCTTCAGTCCAACTCACAAGCTAACCAAGTACACAAACAGGTATGGGTATGGATATGGTACTAGTTTAGGTACGAATACAGGTAGAGGGAGGTATGGAGGACAACTGACCGAGTGAGTGAATGATCTCGAATGATTGAATGTATGACTAAATGATGGAAAATGAACTAAGTCCAAACTATATGTATGCATGTTCCCAACTTGACACTTGTCATGTTGGGAGCTACTTTGGCCCACTTGTCCCCATCCTTAAAACTTAGGATAAAATAATTATCCATACTTTATATTTTAAAGAATATTAATATAATATTCCTTTTTGGCTTAATCTCCCTAGATTAACCCATTTTCCTTAACTTTTAGCTCCCCCTTTTCCTAACTAGTGGAGTTTAGTCCCCCATACTCTTTTATCATGGTCGGTCCACGTGCAACGATGTATTTTATATTAATGATGAGACATATAAAAAAATAGGCTCACTGGCTTTTAACATCTAGGCTCTCCGGCCTAATCATCACAAAACTGGCTCACCAACCTATAAAACACAACATATACAGAAAGGCTCCCTGGCCTCAAAATCGCGCGCACTTAAATTGTTGTGTGCGGTATCCAAGAATGTGCACACTTCATCATTTTAATGTGGAGTACATGCATGCACTATGCCATGAAAGGTGCATACAAAAATGATATCAAACAACTCACCAACTTAAGTACATTTTCATTTTACATTTACAATTGGGTTCGACTTAGGGGTATTACACTAGTTGCAACAAGGATCATCCAAGAAAGTGAAAAACACATCTACAACAATCGTCCTTGAAGAGTAGTGCACTAGATCCAAGTAGCCAAAGAGAGACAATGAAGTTTTCTAAGAGCTCCTACTCACAAGAGTGAGAGGAAAAGTGATGATGATAAAATGAAATATGAACTCCCTCGATTTATATGAGGTAACCAATTTCTATTGTCCACAGAATTGAGCAAAACATCATAAATTCAAGTTACAAGTGGGCTTGACCCCTCAAATTAGCCTCTACAAATGCTAAATCATGAAAATAATATAAAATGTGGTCACATGTGTGGTGACCTCAAGTCATCAAGGGAATGGAGAAGGTCTCAAAAGGCTACATCGCATCATATAAGAGTATAGCAATGTGAAAACCATTGTCAAGTACCTTGTCACATCATGGGGTGTCCAAGTGGTAGCATACCCCATCATCTCCATCAAACCCTAGCATGATTTCACCATCCAAATTCCCAACATAAAAGGTGTAAGGGATAAAGTCCAAGGAGGAGAGGGTTGTATGTCATCTCTGTGTGTCCTCCAATCATCTCCCATTGCAATTTCCTCCATCCAATGCATGATAGTCTTTGGGGTGTAGGGCCCAGGGTGTCGGATTCCTGCCCATCTCTATGCCACCATGACTATATCTAGAATATTCAAGCCCATCTATCTATCATCTAAGGTCTAGTTTATGTGAGAGCCAATATCTGAGTATGTGAAACCATTGGGTGACTCAATGTTCTGCATCACACGTGCCATATCCTGCAATAAAGGCACAATGTCTCGGGTGAAATCTCGAGGCATCCTTCAAAGTACCATGTCAGGAGCATCTATATCAAAACAAAGTATGAAATCAAGTAAATAAAATGTTCATAAGATATACTAGTGCTTATACCATACAAAGTAAGTTTTTACTCAAGATATAAGCCACATAAATAATTCACATCAAGTATCCCCTTGAAATTTCACACTAGCTCAGGACTTTATGTAATTTGAAAAATTTGAATATGGAAGGAACTTCATCATACCCTATTAGGTGTGCCAACCAACAAAATAAATAAAAGAACCAAGTAGAGGGATATGTCTTGGGGGAATTAGGAAAAAAAATAACCCTTCAAGCGTAATTGTGATAGCGGTATATGTTGGGGTACTTCATGGATTATGGTGTCATTGGAT
>SNQJ01S0025809.1:38424-49490 GCA_010110895.2 Picea sitchensis
GTAACCTTAGTGTTTTTTCCTAGGGATCCACATAGGTGACTACAGGTGGGATATGCCTATAGTACCTAGGAAGACATTCATTCATAGTCCTAGTTCCCCTGGAGGCCACTCGCCTTAATAAAGGGTACTTGCACTGCTCAAGGTTGTTTTGTGTTGCTCATCATAACTACTCCTCACACCTTCGCTAGTCAATCTGGTGGGGACTTCATCTTCCCCACAAGGTTGGTTTTCATAAGGCCCTTGAGCCAATTGGTTTGATTTCTATTGCATAGATTTGATTAGGGGTGTGCTCTTTGAGTCTGAGTCTAGGTCGACCATAGATTGATTTTTTTTTGTCAATTACATAGAATTTTCACCCTGGATGAACTACCACACCAATCCCATCGGTTACGAGGACTAGAGCCTATTACAGAGGTGGAACCACCTTCGAAGTGACACCATATTCATGACAAATACTCTGAAGGGTCATATTTGTGGTTTGAATAAGCCAAATTGGTTGAAGTAGAATTGGTTGACGAATGTTCTCCAACCAAATTCAATATACCTTTAATTGAACCTAACATCATTATATTAGTCCAAGTACAATAATTGTTCAATGAGCCTTTTTAATTATTCAACCATCCTCCTACCATGTTTGGACCTTGTGCTTCATCCAGTGTAGTTGAGCCCTTAATCCCATCCTCAAGTGGGATTAGGGGCAACTCATCAGTGAGCATCCCAACCATGTCCCTCTTGCCATCTCTTAGCTCCATTGGACCTTCACTATCCATACCTTTTTTTTTTGGTTCCTCTATTTGGGTGACATCACCTGTATCATTGAATCCATCTGTTAGTATACCTAGCATGCACGTTCCCATCCCATTTACTTCCATGCCTACTTCCAAATTATTTTCTAGTGGGGGGTCGAGATTTGGTTTCAACATGGGAAGTGGATATCCTTCCACTTCCACCAATTCAATGACTGGCTCGACATAATCAGGTGTAGGTACACATTTTGTATGGTGTATGCCTAGTGGTTTTCTAGTTTTTCCTTTTTCCATGGATTAGTACACCTTTCCCTGGGGGCACATCCCTTGGGGGGAATTAGATTTTTCCTTTTTCCATACATTTGGTCCTAGAGGTTTCTTCCCTAGAACTAGAACAGGGAACCCTTTTCTCGGAGGGCCCATTTTCCCCCTGGGGGAAACCCCCTTGAGAGATTTTTTGGTTGCAGGAGTAGTCATACTCCTTCTAGTGCCACCATATTTGGGGACACTCACTCTCCAACCATTTCTCGACCTTCCAGTAGCACCAACATAGGGGGACTGGAAGTCCCATCTGGGACAACAAATACTTCACCTCCCTCCCAGTCCTCATTCGCATTGTTTCCATTTCTTTCAACACTTGAATTACCAAGTTTGTCACGCTTGAAAAATGACCCTATTGCCCATGATCCCTCATGGCCAATGATGCCTTCAAAACTACCATCAGACATTCTGAAGTTTGATGGTAAGCCAGGAGAAGATCCCTCCACACACATCATGACATACCATTTGTGGTGCTCATCCAATTATTTAATGGATGATAGTGTGAGATAGCGTCTTTTCTAGAGATCGTTGATCGGAGCCACTGTCTGTTGGTGCAGGTCAATTTTGGGAAAAATAAAAGAAGTTTTGAAGGAGTTAAAGCAGCGCTGGAAAACAGGGGAGCATGTTGGAAAACCTGCGCCGAGAAAAATAGTTAGAAAATGGACAAATTGTTGCGGAGCAGTGGAAAAGCGGACAAACGCCGACTTGGAGAAACGGTCGGATCAAGGACCATCCATGAACAAGTCAGCTGGAAAGTGGACAAACCTAATCCTTTTAGGGTTAGGGTTTTTGTAAGGGCTTGGTCCTAGTTTTGTATAAGTAGAATGTATTAGGACTGTATAGGGGGATCAGTCAATTGTTGACACTATGTAGTTTGTTCAACTATTTGTTAGGGTTTTGATGAGAGGTTATTAGTGGAAGTGAGAACTATTGCGATATGTGGATATCATATGTAATGAAGGAAGGATTGTACAGTGTGAAACACTACATTTTGCATGACAGATGAATAAAGAGCCGAAGTGACAAATATTTGTGGATGTAGCCCCAGCCGGGGGTGAACCATGATATATCTGTGTTTTATGTGATTGTATGTAGTGTTTATGGTTGCATTTATTTTGATAAGTTTTTATGATGAATATGTTTCTTGTTAAAGGAATGAACACTATGCAATAAGGTTAAGATAATGGAATATGCAGAACAACACTGAATAAATGAATTCTTCAGCTAGTGTTTAGATCATGATATTGGGTTACAGTGGATAAATGTTTTCCTTTGATAAAATGAGGATGTAATGATTAATGAATCCCTATTATAATAGTAGTGACATGGGTTAGTAATAATATCTAATGAGGATTTGGGTTTAACAATGAGTAGGTTGAATGCCTCAGAGAGAGAAACACATCCCGTCCCAGGGTTGCATACATATGAGTCCTGTGGCCACCCATAGAAGCCATCTCAGGTGAGAGTGCATAGTGCACTTTGTGCGATGTGTTGCCTTCTGCTATCCATAAGGGTTTATGGTAGAAGGGTTTGTTGGTAATCCTATAGCTAGAACCTGGGTCGGCCCAAGTAACCCAACAATGGTTCTGTTGTCGGTTGGAATTCAAAAGATTAGATCGGGAGGGATGTATCACACAATATAGCATGAGGGCTTAAGAAAGGGAATGTTTGTAGGTTGGAACCCCACAAAAGAAGATATTTAAAGATGGTTGGAAGTTCAAGAAATATATTTTTCCCACAAAAATAATAGAAGCCCTAGGTTTAAGCCAAGACATCATTTGGAGAGATACGTATTCAGTGAAATACATGAGAGTTTCTTTAGTGAGTTTCCCACACTATTGCAGGAGTGGATAACCCGGTTAAAATATACTCATTCAACAAATAGGGTTAGATCGGTGGAGTGGATAGAACAAAATATCACGCGGTTGAAAAGGGTGAATAACAAATTCAAGCGCAATAGATTTCTCGCTAGACAACCTTATAGTGGGGTATATCACTGAGTTTGCAGTAGATATGTTGAAGTATTACAATGTAGAAGAGGAGAAATTTTTTAAGGGTCTAAGGGGAAGGTATATCATATCATTATACACTTCGATTAAGAGATTATTGTATGACAAAGGGGTATTAACCATGGATTCAAACAACTAAACTACCCTGCGTGCATGGGGGAGTTAGGGGAAACCTAAGGAAGGTATGAGATGGAGGGGGAAATGAATAGAGAAGAGTGGAGTAAAGAGAAATATCCCATTATAATGGATCAAGAGGAGATCTAGGAGATCATGCAGAAGGTAGGAAAGACGCGCAGTGGCAGACCCTACTAGTATAAGATCAATATGAAGAAAATAGCAGTAGATGAGAGGGAAGGCTTGGAGAGTGATGAAGAAGAGGTAGAGGATCTCCATGTTGTGGAGCACATTGAAGAAATTTTTCACACCACATATGAAAGAAAGACTAGAGGAGTGGGATATGATGAATAAGAAGATACCCTTGTCCATATCTGAATCAATATAGAACCTACAACCCCATGTATGATTAACACATCAACAAAGAAAGAGTTGTTTACTAAACCACTGATTGACGGTCATAAGAATTTAGGAGATCAGAATAGAAGTGAGTGTACAAGTGGAAGTACTAGCATCAGTACAAGTAGTGGTTCAAGTGGAAGTACCAGTAGCAACACTAGTGGCAATTCAAGTCCAAACAACAATACACAGATAGTAATACCGCGCGGAGCAGGTACAATACATTCCAACGATAATATTACCATAGTTTCACGAGGATGGATCAAAAGACCCAAAGAAGCACCTATTTGTGTGTGAGCGAATATGGGAAGAGAAAAGAATCACTGATGAAGCAATAAAAGTATCCCAGTTAGCAATAACATTCAAAAAGCATGCACTGGATTGGTACATGAACTTAGTAGTAAAACATCCATAGGGTCCACCGAGAAAAGTATAAGAGATCAAGTAGGAACTGATCACTAAGTTTCAGAGGCTGAAATCAGAGGATTATTTTATGAATGAGATGATTGAGGTTAGACAAAAACCATGAGAGTCTATATGGTACATTGATCATAAGTTCAAGACATTGAAAGGTAAACTGAAGTATCCCATTTCTGACATGCAACATAGATGATTTTTTATAGACTCTCTGCTACCACATTTCAAATATCCACTAAGACAACAAAAATTTCAAAACCATGTAGAGTCATTGCAAGAAACAATGCAGTTAGAGGAAAATCAATACAAATAGACATATCCAACTATAGAGGAGCTGAAGGAAGAGTTGAAGAATGTGGCAATGCAATTAAATAAGAATAAAAGTAGGGAGAAAAGAGAAGCAGTGTGGTGTACCCTATTTATATTAGAGGGACATCAAAAGAATGAGTGTCTGACATTTGTGCAATATCTGGGAGTAGGGTTGCCAAATCCATTTCCTACAGGAGGGCCTTGGTATGAAATACACAAGACACATGGGCATGATCTTTATCACTTCCCTATGATGCAGAAGTACAAGACAGAACCGAAGAGTACTTTCTATAACTTTTGTAAATCAGTGGGTCATGAAGATAAAAATTGTATAACTCTAGAGTTAATGAAGGAAATAAACTCAGATGCATANCATGATCTTTATCACTTCCCTATGATGCAGAAGTACAAGACAGAACCGAAGAGTACTTTCTATAACTTTTGTAAATCAGTGGGTCATGAAGATAAAAATTGTATAACTCTAGAGTTAATGAAGGAAATAAACTCAGATGCATATAGGATGCAGGCTGAGTTGATGGCAGGATAGACTGCGCCATAGTTTGGTAATGCTAAAAAATTTCAAGCAGTGCCACAGTTTCAACAAACCCCACAATTATAATCAGGGACCACAGTATCATCAGCAGAATATGGATCCACAGGGGAATAGAGGAGGATTTAGAGGTAGAGGAAGATTAGTAATGGGTAGAGGTAGAGGGCCTATTATCTACCATAATTGTCAACAACAAGGAAATTATGCCAAATATTGTCCTCAACCAGCAACAACATGTATATAATGTCACGAAGAAGATCATATGATGGAAGATTTCCCGAAGTTAATGACAAAGCTCCAGGAGAAGAGGAATTTAAATAACCAAAATGTTCAGTGGATTGCTTTAGAAATAAGGGATCCTAGGAGGAACATCAACATAGTGACCAGAGGAGGAGTAAATACAGGAGCAGATGCACATGATCAGAAGAAGGAATCTCAATGCTAGATTTAGAAGAACACTCAACCACAATAGCAGATTGATGCAAAGAAGGAGAAGGAAACTTTCAAAGAAGAAAAGAAGGAGTTACTGAAGGAGATTGAAGCCACCACATCAAATGTTGCGCAGAGGTATGATACTCATATTTTTGATATGACTCAATCTTTGGATCATACTTACTAAGGAGAGAAAACAGAGAAAGTAAGTAGCTTAAAGAATTTCCTAGAATCTTGCTTTAAATTACTGAATGATAAGAATGCCATGTAATTGTTTAAAAGGATGGTTGAGAAATATAGCATAGATTCAGAAGGGATAGGAACAAAACCAAAGAAGATTAATCAAGTCCATAGAAAGAAAAGAACCAGTAAAGATTTCAGATTGAATGCAAATATAGGAGACTTTAACATGAGAAATATTATCCTAGACTTCAATTCAGATGTTAAAATTTTGCCAAAGAAAAATTGGGAAGCAATGGGAGAACCTACACTAGGGCATTCCAATATCCAATTGAAGCTAGAAAACCAGTAGAGATTGATTCCCATAGGTAGATTGAAGAATAAAATAGTGGATTTAGATGGTGTGCACACCACATCATATTTTGAAGTAATGGATATAGTGGATGAGTCTATACCATTTCCAATGCTACTCGGAATTGATTGGGCATTTGAAAATGAGGCCATGATTAATTTAAAGATTAGAAAGATGATATTTCAAGCTGGTAACTTTAGGGTAGTATCACCTTTATATCCCTCATATTGTGAAAGATATGTAGAACCTATGCCTGACAGTCCTCTAGGGGACAATGTAAACCAATTGTATAGGACTACTGTGTGATAAGAAGATTATGTGAATCCAACTACAGATGGAGTACTCAATTGGAGGAATATCAATTATGACATGTCAGATTCAGATACCAGAGTAGAAAATTGGAAACAAAGATTGCATGAAGTCTCTACTAGGATGTGCACCAGAATTACACGAGCGGTAAGATGGGTTGGAACATAAGTGAGATAGCTCCCCACATTTATTGAAGAGGACAACTTAGAAAATTTCTTGACAGAGTTCGAATAAGATGTTTTGGATAGTCAGATATTATTAGTGTTGGATTTAGGATTGAGAGACACACCTGAAAAATGGTGGGCTGCACATAAGGAGGTAATTCAGGATTGGTATTAGTGTAGGAGACTGATGTGCATAAGATTTGATATGAGTCAACGTGATAGACCCTTATAGAAGTATGATGGAAGAGGGAACCCAAGACATCATATAAATTATTGTGTCACTAACTAGATATTGGTACCACCAGGAGAATGGATGCATTACTTTATTCATACATTAGAAGGAATACCAAGTAATTGTTACAAGGAATAGGAACTGCACAGAGAAACTGTGAGTTGGGGCATAATACAATGAAATTTTATTAAGACTTTTTCATTTTAAAGTGAGAATCCATGGGTGGATATGGAATTATAGAGGATGAAAAGGAATATATTTGAAGAGTATGGGGTATATGCAGTAAAAATAGACAGATATTTTAGAAAAGAAACACTTGAACAATTAGTTTACTATTATTAGTTCGCAGAGGATGAGAAAGTAGAAGACAACCCACATGACATACAGATAGTAGAAGGGTAAGGAGAGAGAGGAATGGAAGGACCTCTGCTACACTAAGAAGAGTTCACTGAAACAATGAAGATTAAAAAGGTCAATATTGGGACCAAAGAGAAGCCAAAGATAACCAACATTGGAGATTACTAGGACAATGAGACAATGGAAAATATAATTGAATTATTGCATGAATATAGTGACTTATTCCCATCCACATATTTAGAGATGAAAGGAGTAGAGGGAGAAATTGGAGAAATGAAGGTACCCCTCAGACCAGATGCAAGGCCAGTTAGACAGAGACCATATAGATTAAACCCCATATATAAGTAGAAGGTTAAGGTAGAACTTGACATAATGCTAGAATCATGAATCATAGAGTTTGTGGAAGAATCAGAGTGGATTAGTCCAATGGTGGTCCAGAAAAAGAAGACTGGATGAATTAGGATATGTGTGGATATGAGAAATTTAAATGATGCATGCCTACATGATCCTTTTGCTACTCCATTTATAGATGAGGTGTTAGAGAATGTGGGAGAACATGAAGTCTACTCTTTCACAGATGGATTTTTAGGTTACCATTAGATCAAAATTGATCCAGAAGACAGGTACAAAACCACATTTGAAATAGAGTGGGGGTCATATCAATACACAGTAATGCCATTTGGATTAAAGAATGCACCAACAATATTTTCCAGAGTAGTAGTAGTTACATTCAAGGATTTTATACATAACTGTTTAGAATATTATTTGGATGATTGGACAGTATTCAGTTTATTGAAGGACCATGTATAAATTCTGAGGTTAATGTTAGAAATATGTAGGCAATGTCATATTTCCTTGAACATTAAGAAATTTATATTCAATACATTGTTTGGCATCCTACTTAGACACATTGTATGCAAACATGACTTGATAGTAGACATTGCAAAGATTCATGTTATTGTCAATTTACCACCACCAAAGTCAGTGCGCTAGTTGATAGCAACATTGGGCCACACAGGGTACTACAGAACATTTATAAAGGGCTATGTAAATATTATTGCGTCCATGGAGAAATTACTAAAGAAAGACATTATGTTTCAGTGAATGATGAATGCTAAGAGAGTTTGGACACACTAAAAGAAAAGATGGTGACTGCACCAATTTTGAGTTTTCTAGATTGGACAAAGGAATTTCATGTGCATGTGGAAGCTTCATCCATTGCACTTGGAGCCGTTTTGGCACAACTAGGTGAAGGAGACATTAATCACCCAATATCTTTTTCTAGTAGAAAGCTATCTGAGTCTGAGCAGAACTATAACACTAGAGAAAGAGAAGGTTTGGCTATGGTATATGCCTTATATAAGTTCAGACATTACTTATTGGGTCAACATTTTAAGATGTTTACAGATCATTCCTCCTTGAAGTATTTAGTTAAAAATCCATTGTTGGGGGGGAGGAAATGTAGATGGTTGTTATTGTTTCAGAAATATTATTTTGAAATCATAGTAAAAACAGGGAAGCTAAATGAAAAACTAGATCATATATTAAGAATTACTAATGGAGAGGATCCAAAGACCTTGGAGGAGAATTTTCCTGATGCTAATTTATTTTTTGTTCATATTATTGATGATTATTTTGCTGACATTGTTGGATTTTTTAGCACATGGATGACTCCCAAGGAATTTACTGTCGTATAGAAAAACCAATTGGTAGTGCACGATACAGACTATCAGCTGATTGCAGGGCATTTATACAAGTTAGGTGAAGATGGAATTCTGAGAAGATGTGTGATGGAGCATGAGCACTCCATGGTGATAGAAGAAGCACATGAAGGGATAGCTAGAGGGAACTATGCAGGAATATCTACAAAAAAAAAGGTGTTGCATGCAGGATTATGGTCCCCTATAGTACATAAGGACACGAAGGAATATTGTCTGACCTATGATATCTGCCAGAGGGTGGGGAAACCATCTATAAGGGATGAAATTCCACTTATGCCGCAAGTAAATTTACAATTATTTGATAAATGGGCTGTGGATTTCATTGGAACGATTAATACACCAACAAGGAGGTCAAGATCCAGAAACATCATCATTGGGACAGAATATTTAACCAGATGGGTAGAAGCAATCCCAGTGAAGGATTGCAACACAGACACTGCAGCGCGATTTCTCTTTGAAAACCTGGCGACCAGATTTGGATGTCCCAGAATTTTGTTGAGTAATCAGGGGGCTCATTTTATCAACAGTATAATCAAAGAAATGACACAAGAATTATAGATACATCATCATAAGAGTACACCTTACTATCCCCGGGAAAATGGTACAGTAGAATATTTTAACAAAATTCTAGAGAATGCATTGACAAAGATTTGCAATGTCAATAGGGATGATTGGGATTTGAAAGTATCAGCAATATTATGGGCTTATAGGACTACATGAAATAAGTTTATAGGACAAACACCATTCAGACTGGTGTATGGGCAGGAAGCAGTCGTTCCATTGGACTATTTAATACCTAGTCTACACATTGCAACAATCACCAACATGACATAAGAAGGTGTTGCGCAGGAAAGAATGGATTAGTTGATGGTGCTGGAATAAGATAGAATTTTAGCAGGCTTCCACCAGGAAATACAAAAAGAAAAGGACAAAGCTTGGCATGATAGGCACATAAAAAATAAAATCTTTAAGGAAGGAGATCTAGTTATCCTCTATGACATCATGTATTTACAACACCCTAAGAAGTTCAAGAGGCACTGGTTAGGGCCTTATCAAGTAGAGGCTATCACAAATGGAAGTGATGAAATATCTTGCAGGGAAGAATCTCAGAGGACTAGTGAATGGAAGTCGACTGAAGTTGTATCAATACAATCTAACTAACAACCTGAGGTAAAAATAGAAAGAGAATGTATGATTGTACATATTGTATATAGTAGATGTTAGAAGAAAAAGACAAAAATCCGTAAAAAGAAGAAATGTAACAAAAAAAAAAAAAATATAGGAAAACATTAGAGGTTTTGATGTAATAGAATTGTTAGCATTAACAAGTTGTTGGTTGTGGAGCCTGATTATCTTCCTGATTTATAGGTCTTTTACTTTCAGCCGTGTTTATACCCCATGAAGTATTTACACCCAGTATATGTACACTCTTCCGCGTGGGGAAGTGCAGTACCCTCACAGTGCAGGGGCCCTATCCCATTTGAGGCTCTTGGGGGTTCGAGGCCGAGAAGCACTCAATGTCTTGTAAAAGTATATTGTAAGTTCATTGTAAAAAATCCTGGACCGTTCATTATAAGGTCACAGATCTAATGGTAGGAATTATGTTATGGTTTTCCCTAGAAGGCAACCCTCTTTTATGGGAAATGTGTCGCAACTATGGATGATGGTGGAAGAAATATTGTATTCTGAGAGAGGAGACTATATGAGGGAAAAGAGGAAGTTACAACATGTTTTGTTGTAGGTTTTATACCTTCATTTGCTGGATAATAATAAAGGAAGGAACCACAACGAAATTTCTCTGGTGGACATGTACACTGGGTTAACCACGTAAATCTGTGTCTCTTGTATTGTGTGTCTTCTGTGTTTGTTTTTCATGTATTGTGTGTCTTCTGTGTTTTGTTTCTGCATTTGTTTTATTTTATTGCTCCGCGGTCCTATTTTTCTAACAACTGGTATCAAAGCATAAGGTAACTCGCAGGAAAAGAGGTTTCCTGGTTCGAGTGGGAGCAATGTCGAAAGATGGAAAGTTTAGGGTCAAGAAATTTAACGGCCAAAACTACCAGTTATGGAAGATGTAGATGGAAGACTATTTATTTCAGAAGGATCTATTCCTACCATTGAGCGGAGTAGCAAAGAAGCCGATGGCCATGAAGGGTAAAGAATGGGATATTCTTGACAGAAAGGATCTAGGAACGATACGGCTGAGCCTAGCAGCTTCGGTGGCTTTCAATATCTCGAAATAAAAGACAACGAAGGGTTTGATGGACACGTTGGCCAAATTGTATGAAAAACCCTCGGTGTCGAATAAGGTATTTCTAATGAAGAGATTATTTACTATGAAGATGTCAGAAGGTGGGTCTATTGCAGATCATTTAAATGAATTTAATACGGTTACTAATCAACTAAGTTCTATAAAAGTGGACTTTGATGATGAGGTTAGGGCTCTTCTAATCT
>SNQJ01S0025809.1:49500-112961 GCA_010110895.2 Picea sitchensis
CCCTCATCTTTATTTTCTTCCCCCATGGGCGGTCGTCAGGGTTTGCGAGGCTGATCTTGCAAAGGTTCAACCAGATCGAGCCCCAACTCCTTATACCCCGATCTCGTTGGGGAAATGCAAGGAAGGATCGAGAATGAGCAGACTGCTCTGATACCACTGATCCAGATTTATGTAGGAACACAATGAAATAAAGAAATACACATAAACACAGAGATGCACCGGAAATAAGACTTCATTTCATTAATAACAAATGACTAAAATATGCTTACAGACATAATGGAAATAAACTAGCTAGGGCGCTGGTAGCTTATCTCTGAGAAGAGATGTGGCCGCTACTCGCATCCATGAGAAGTTGATTACAATGAGGCTCTGAAGGCCCTTTTACAATAAATGGGAATGCCAAAAGTCCTAGACATCCAAAAACCTAACCCTAGGAGATAAAGCGCCAAAAGTCATGTGGGCCCCGTTTGGGTAAGTTGGTGCATCAACTTCCCGGGGTCGTAACGTTTGCATACGATCTCTGTTTTAGGCATATGATAGCTCATTGGAAAGATATATCCGAGGCATACAAAGCTTGAGACAAAATAACATCGATAGATAGTATTTTACGACAACAAAATACCCAAAAAAAATCATTTAGGGCCTCAAAATGGCCCCGAAAGTTCAGGACCTGAAAAAACTGCTAAAAATAGTAAATTGTGCGAAAACTGAAAAAATGAAAGAAGCAATGGTGGGGGTCCAAGTGGAATAGGTGGGTGGCCACCAATATCCATCTGGATCATGGTCATATCCCATGGTTGTATGGAAGGGAGTGGGCCAGTGAAGTCGAGGGGTGCATGGTCACGATGGACCCACAGTGAAACAATAACCATGCCAACCTAGTGTTGGCAGCCAATTCAATTTTTTCTATTGCCCTATAAGCTGCCTACACCTTTGTCTTTTGAACTTCAAATTATCATCGCATTTTGCAAATAGACAATATTTTCATTTCATGCAACACTTGCAAATGGGTTTCCATTTAGTTTTCACGACTGAATGTGTGAAAACTCCTCTATCGTTATTTGAACTGTCATGATCTTCTCATTGATATTTTGAGTGGCACTTTACCTTTGGTTTATCATGTGGTTGATGAGATTTTCGAACTATGCCTATTCACCTATTCTTACTTTGATTGAGCACCTTGACTTTTATTTGATTGATAAGGCATTGAGGGTTATACTTGATTATATAGGGGTCATGGTTGATTTTGGTTTTTATATGATGTGATCCTTATTATTATAAGCTCTTGGATTATCGATTTTATCACTTGTCACAATGTTTTATAAAATTTGATTTCACATTATGAAACAAGCGCATGGGTAACATATGAGTTTGATTTCGTGGAAATAGTTTGAGTTTATACAATGGCGCGTTGGTTAAACATTTGGTTTTGATTTAAATGATTTGAATTATTACATTGGCACACATTTAACTTTGGGTTTGATTGAACGTTCATGGTTTCAAACCTTACATTGGCGCATTGATATATCATCCACCGTTTAATTCTAGGGTTGGCCGAATATTATGGTGTGAACGATGTTATGATGGATTGAACAACGTTGTACTTTGCCATTACTATGCTGCATGGCGGTGATAATCCCACCCCCCTCACACGCGCACATTAATTTGCTCCCCTTTCATCGTTCGCAGCTGTTAGCCCTAACGATTTTGTGCTCCTGTGTATTGTTGTGTTCAATCCAAAACCCTGATCATGCGCCCGCACCATGGCTCCAGTCGTAAGGGCTAAACCAAATGGTAGCCAAGCATTGTTGATGTTCGATGGCGCTTACAGTGACCTTCAAGAATTTGGATGGCTCCTGTTCATAAAAAAGTCTGATGGCTATAACCCTCGCGTGGCTCGGTAATTCGCATTAACCTCTGATGGCTGCCGAGCCAAGGTTGGGGATGTGCAATTAGAAATTGACGCAAAATTTCTCAGTTTAGCTACCGGTCTGCCTGCTACTGGACAGAAATGGTCAAAAAATTTCAAAGTGGAAGATGTCCCATGGACATTGCTCTTCCAGTCTCGAAAGGTGAACTCCTGTGACAAAGGTTTACCTGCGAATATGCTCAAGCAATGTTGGCATGACTTACTGATGATAACCAAGCAGTTCATCACCTGCGAGGGCCGGTATGGTTTCTTTTTCTTGTACCACCTTCGGCTTCTTATGGTTTTCAAGGGCTATGAGCTTAATATGCCTCATTACTTGCATAGGAGTCTATTTAAAATGTCTAAAAGATACAAACAGAGCCAGGCTGATAACAGTCTTTTTCACTTTGGGTTAATTAAAATGCTTGTGGTTTGCCATTTGGGGTTACACCGAGACTGTTGGAATGATTTTCTTAATCGCAATAATTTTGATGACTCAAGCCCACCGCAGGTTGACAAACCTGTGGTGAGCGAGAGCAAGTCTGTACCCCCTGTCCCTTACAGTGCTCTGTTACCTAAACCCCTACCCAACTCTGTCACCAAGGATGTGGAAAATGTTAAACCTATGGCTAAAAGACCTAAGGCCAAACCTACTGCGGATTCCAAAGGCAAAAAGAATGCCCGATTAATCTCTCGCATGGCAAGAAACAAACCGAGACCTCCTGTCAACCCTGATCTCGTCATGGTGAGTGAAGATTCTAACTATGAGGTGGAACGTTACCTGGCAAGTGAGTATCCCTATTCTGAATGTCTATGCGACAAACCCTCATACGATTTTGTCAAAAACCTACCACCTTTCTTGCGAAATGACCCTGATTACCCCGACATTAAAATGCCTCGTGAAACCCCCAGTGACTCGTCAAAACCCCCTCCTTCTCTATCTCAACCATCTGCTCCACCATGTGATCAGTGTGTCTCATGGTTAGAAAGGTATTACCTTGATGTGCCAATGCTACAGTCCAGGATTCACTATTTGGAAGATCAAGTTGCAACGCTCACCAGTCAAAAGGCCAAATTTCTAGCCGCTGATAAGAAACAGAGAACGATTGGTTCTATTTTGTTTAAGAATGTGGAGTCGGCTACAACGGTCATCAATTCAAAATTGGCATAGCTCGAGCAGCCTCACTGGTATGACTATCACCTGTTTATATGAAAAACTCGTAGCTCTGTTTACAAGCGTGGATTTGCTTTGACACATAAGCATGCACTATATGCATTTTTTTGTTTTGATTAAATCGAATTTCGTTTCCCGGATTAGTTTTGATTGGATTTAGCTTTGATTCGATTGATCGTGATATGGATTTGTTTGTTTTAATTTGGCTTGAATTGGATACTCTGTTGCTAATTGAAATCGTTTCTATCCTTTCTAAACACAGGTTGTTTCTGGTATTTCAATTTCGAACACAGTCAATGTTTTGATTCGAATTGGTTATATTCTATACGATATGGTTGGCAATAATGGTTAAATGTTATGATTTTATATTCCGTGTCTTTTTCAACTAATTCAAATATCATTCTGTTAATGTGTAACCAAATTGTGAATAGATATGAATCATAACTATTATACCCAACCAATCGATTCACATTGCTTGACCGTGTTATCAGCTCAATTCGTATTGCAACAAATATTTCGTTTAAATTTGATTTGGGAACGAAAGTGATTACGCCCAGGATTACGATCTGTTTCTATATTTGATTGTTGCCCCGTTTTATGGTTATCACTGTTGTTGATGGTTACGATCACTATGTGATCCTGTCTGTTGACTATGTAAACGCTCAACGATTGAAATTTATGGCGAAGTTTGATGAATGTTTATTTGGAAATAATCGTAACAGTTTTTCCATATTGGTATTTAATTAAAAGATCATGAACCTTGTACACATTGTTACAGCCGTAACAAATCAATTTTGATTGTGTTCAATTATGATTGTGTTACATCGTATCCTATACGATATGATTCACCATTAATTTCATTTGAATTGAAACAATTATGTTACTGTTTGACCCGATTTTATGGTCAAAGCAAAACAGAGTTTCCTTACCTCTGTTATCAATTGAATCACTGTTGATTTTGTTAATTTGAATGATAAACTCATTGGAATTATAGTGATTCGTTTTGGATATTTATTAAAAGAAAATTGAATTGGATTATTTTAAGAAGCTTTCATTTGATTTCTATCTGGTCCTGTATGCTATTTTAGACTAGCTACAGAATCAGATGATTCTGTAGCTAAGTCTATAAGATTGGATTTTTATTATTTTGCTGATGAAATATCTTTCTAATTTGATATTTTTGGTCTATTGCAGGTAAATTCGAAATTGCAGCAGAGTTAATGAGCAGTTGGGATATAGTTCAAAGATTTCTTTTGCATTTCAATTTCTTAGTTTAGTCAATTTTGGGATATCTCCCAGATTATGTAAAACTGTTTGATATTATCCACAGGGAGGTTTTACCTTGTGTAAAGACTTATAAAAACCTATCATTTTGTAATAATGATGATCCTCATTCGTGGGAGAACGAGGATATGAAGTTTTAATACAGACTGAGGCAGAACTTGGTGTTTTGTTACAGCTTTTGCTTCTCATCATATCAATATTTTGCTTCATGTTGTGTATATCAATTTGTAATTGGTTAACGAGTACTTTAGTTATCTTAATCATGTGCAAATGATATAATTTTAATTATTGTAATTCATATCTGGTTTCTTCTAAGCGTATAAAAGACATAACAATTGTTCAGTTCAGATTTTGAATGACAGGTTTATCTTCTTCATAATTTGAATTATCAAATATGAGTTTTTGCATAACAGGTTTCCCTTATTGCAGAGATTTATAATCATAAGATTGTTATGATTTTTTATGTCTTGTTTGTCCTGTAAACAACTCATAGAGAAGCGCAGCCGATCGTTTACGAGAAGCATTTGGATTAACTGGTGCGAGTTTACTTCCGCCAATCAGCTTCAAAGCCATCATACGCGGGACAAACTAGAAGCGTTCCCAGGTCAGTTAGTCACTTGTTTGTTTACTGTTTTTATTAGTAGTTTAGTTTAGATATTTAGATGTATAATTAGATATAATATATTAGGTTGTTTAATTTCAGTAAATATATTAGGTCATTTAATTTCAATAAGTTTTATTTCTTTTTTATAAAATCACAAAATCAAAAAACATATCTCACTGTCTTAGGACAGAAAGTACATAAGTTTTGCAGGTTTTAATTAAATCTGTAGGTTGTTTATAGTGTACATTTGTGAATAAGTAATATTGCAGCTGGTAATTAGATAGTTGATTTGAGTTATTATAAGTGTAATTAGTAGTTTGTAGATAGAATAGTTAGAGTAGTTTATATTTAGTATATTAGTTTGTTTTATTTGTTTTATTAGTTTTAATTAGTTTAGTTTCTTTTATTTAGTTTTAGTTAGTTTCTTGTATTTAGTTTTCGCATTAGTTTGTTTTATTTGTTTTAGTTAGATTAGTTAGTTTAGATTAGTTTTCTCTTTGGTTTTCTTAAGACCTTAGAGCGGCCAACGGAGCCGTTAAACTCGTCAGGGTGGTTCATTCCAAACGGCTTGGGTTATTAGACGACCCCAGACCGGTTCCACTCTCTCGGTTGACGAATGGTCGATTTCGCCCATCAACAAATGGCGCTAGAAGGAGGGCCTGAATTTAATTAATGGCACGAGGCGGTCGCAAGACTCCTCCCCCACCTAATCGCACACCTATAGTGACTATAATCCATTCAAACAATAATATTCCCCCTCAAACAACAACCGCTCCCAACAACGATCCACCACTCACGGTTGAACCAGTAACTCCCAATCCTACAGCCAGTGACGTATCTAAGATTGTTCGACAGTATCTCATAAGAACACATAGTGCTTTTGCCCATTTGAGACAACCTAATCGTCCTTTGGATCAACCTTTAGAGTTCTATGACATCAGAGATCAACTCGGTTTCACAAATCCCACTGAGAACCCTTCAAACCCAACTGATACTCCTGCTGCAGGAGGATCTGGTATTCCGACTTCACCTCCTCCATCATCTCCTTCCTCTTCTGGAGGAGATTCCTCTTCTGACGAAAGCAAGTCACCTTCACAACCTTCCACACCCAACACACCAATGGAAAATCAGAACAGCCCTGCAAGACCTTGGTTGGACCAGGATGCCGTAGTCGTGCCTGGAGCCCAACACCCGTTACCTAAGCACCCGAAGAAATGGCTTCCCAAGTTTGATACTGATTCAAAACAGATAGCTGAAGATCATATCAAAAAAATTATGTTAGCCATTAGACTACACAGTGTCGAGCATGAATACGTTGTCTGTAGGTTGTTCCCATACACATTCGAGGGTAACACATCCACTTGGTACTTTGCCCAACAACCCCATACCATCGTGTCTTGGGAAAAGTTTGAGTCATGCTTTTTGGAAAAGTATGGAGACGGTAAGCCTCCGGAAGTATTGGTCATGGACCTTTCAAGCTTGAAAATGAACCCAAAAGAAAAAGTTAAATATTTTAATCAAAGATTCTTAGCGCTTAAAAATCGAATCCCTGTTGATTCTATGCCTGCTGAGAGTCTTATCATAGCTTACTACACTAAAGCATTGCATCAAAGTATAGCTATTTGGGTTAAACGTTCTAAGAAAGCGACGTTGTTAGAAGCCTTCAAGGAGGCCAGCCAGATTGAAAAAGACATACTTAGTCTTAAGGACTCTTCTAGCAACGAAACTGAGACTAGTTCTTCTTCCAAAAAGAAGATCGAAATCCTCCAAAGACCGACACAAAGTAAAACACAACCTGAAAACTCTGATTTGGAAAACTTAACCAAAGTTTTACAAAAACTATCGAATCAAGTTATAGACTTAAAAAGGTCGACTGAAGAAGCTTCCTCGAGTAAAGGGCCCTACAAAACTCCTTTCCGAAAGCCTTTTACTACCAACCGACCTAACCCAACCAACGAAGGCCTTAATCTAGAAAGTTTGCAATGCGCTCTTCAAACAATTCTAGAAGCCCAAGATAACTTGATGCCTCCTGAGATTCCCGAAGAGGTAGTTGAACCAGAGACAACTCAAGAAGAAGAGTCTTCCCCAAACATTTTTGGACACTTCTCAGACAACATCTTCCAAGCCAACTTCGAGACCCTCCATCCTTATAACACTAGGAGTAAGACTGCAAATAAACCTTCTTCCGATAACACTACAAGTCTGCCCCCAAAGCAATCTAATTCAGTTGAGCCGAAACAGAATAATGTAAACCTTAAATTAGATTATGATGTTGTTGAAGATCTTAAAAAATTAAGGGCTAACATTTCTATTTATGAGTTGTTGAAATTTGCATTTTTGTTATAGAAAATGTTGCAGAATATTTCAGAGAACTGCAAGAATTGTAATTCCAATGGTAACAAGGTTGTGCAAAGCAAAGTTCCCAAGAAGACTTCCACTAAAAACAATCCTGATCCTCAAGATAAAGGAATTCCTAATGTAAATAATGTAAATAATGTAAATAATGTAGATAAAGCAGCCTCGGAAATTGCGATTAAGAAGCAACAAGCTACTACCCTTAGCACTCGCAAGAATGTACCTCCTTTTCTTTTAACTTTCGAGATTTTCAATAGAAACGTGCATAATTGTATGGTTGATTGAGGGGCGTCATCCAATGTGATGCCTTGGTCTGTATGCCAGAAAATTAACACTGAAGTCGAACCCTCTTCTTTGAAAATCATACAACTTGATCGGACAAATGTGAATGTTATAGGCGAACTAAAAAATGTATTGATTAGATTATCATCTAACCCTAAAGTTCATCAAGTTATTGATATAATCGTTGTGGATATTTCGGAAGTGTATGGTATGTTTTTATGCAGGGGCTGGTCGGAGCAACTACATGGTTACTTCGCAACGGATTGGTCTCATCTATGGCTTCCAGAAAATGGCAAGCCTAATAAAATCAGAGTAAACCGCGAGCGCTACCTTAAGTTCACGGTCACTGATTTGAATGATCCTAATGAACCGTACATACCTCCTGCTGATTCACCTGAAGTACAAGGGATCGACACTTTCTTCGGAAACTTCGTGGCTGAGGTTTCACCTATTATCAATCCGGAACAAAAGTCCGAGATTGTAGCATTTGTGCAGCCCACATCTTCCACACAACAATCTCATGAACCCGAAGCAAATCAAATTTGGTCTCTATATTTCGACGGGTCAAAATCTAAAGAAGGAGCTGGAGCGGGCTGCATCATTATCGATCCGGCAGGTAACAAAACATTGATAGCATGTAGGTTGGAATTTGAATGTACTAACAATACTGCAGAATATGAGGCTTTACTACAAGGTCTCAGAAAATCTTTGGACATGAACATTCAAAATTTAACTGTTTTCAGCGACTCTGAAATAGTGGTTAGACAGGTGAGAAATTCTATCCACTGTCTTTCTCCACATCTCAAAAGCTACCAGTCCGAGGTATGGAATTTAATGGGTAAATTTTCTACTTTTAATATAAATTCCATTCCTAGATTGAATAACTCTGAAGCAGATTTACTAGCTAATGTGACTTCTAAACTTCTTCCTGCAGAAGGCTTGTCTCCAGACGCATTCTCCATTGAGTTGTTGTTTCAGCCATCCATTCCTGATAACGTCACCAACTGGAGAGTATTTGACGATGATCAGCAGATTATCATCTTTCTACACATGGAAGAAACCTTCCAAGGTGCGGTGATAGATGAACACACACGACGACAATTTGTGCGACTTCGCGGTAATACCTAATCCGAAATCTCCTGAAGCTCTATCGGACATGGTAAACCCGATCCCGAAATCTGTAATTAGACTTGAAAAGTTTTATGATTTTGAAGATAAATTTAAAAAGACGGTCAATTGTAAAACCAATAGTTCCTCGTTATCTTATGAAAAGGTGAATTTAGGAACTAATGAAAATCCTCAGTGCATCAATCTAGGCTTGGGATGTTCTAAACAAGAAAAAGCTGCTTTTGTTAAATTGTTTAAAGAATTTAAGGATGTATTTGCATGGACGTATAACGATCTTAATACTTTTGATCCTAATATCATACAACATGTCATCCCGATGAAACCCCAAACCTTACCCTTCCAACAGAAACTGAGGAAGATGCACCCTAAACTAGAACCGACCGTTCAAAAAGAATTGAATAAACTCCTAAGTGCTAAAATAATTTTTCCTATTAGACACACTCAATGGGTCTCCAACCTTGTCCCAGTTCGGAAGAAAAATGGGGAAATTCGACTTTGCGTCGATTTCCGCAACCTTAATAGAGCGTCTGATAAAGACAACTATCCTGTCCCACCCATGGAACAGATTCTTCAACAAGTATCTGGTTCTGAGAAGCTATCTTTATTGGATGGTTTCTCTGGATACAACCAAGTCTTGATGTCTCCACCAGACCAACTCAAAACTAACTTCCGTACCCCATGGGGCACTTATGCATATCGTAAAATGCCCTTTGGATTGATTAATGCCGGCGCTACCTTTCAGAGAGCAATGGACATTGCTTTTTGAGGCCTAATAAATCACTCCGTCGTAGTTTACTTAGATGATGTGACTGTCTATTCTAAAAGCAAAGACGATCATCTAGCTCACTTGCGAGCCGTTCTGCTACGATGTCGTAAATACGACATCTCCTTGAACCCCAAAAAGTCCATCTTTGCAATAGAATGGGGTAAATTACTAGGGTTTATTGTGTCTAGTGATGGAATGATTATTGACCCCGAGAGGACCCAACTCATTGCTAAAATTCCCCCACCTACATCCAAAAATTCCATGCAGTCTTTCCTAGGCCAGACTAACTTCGTGAGAAGATTCGTCCCTAGCTTCTCTGAAATGGTCAGACCTCTACAGAACCTGATTAAGAAAGGAACCTAATATCACTGGGGACACACAGAGAATCAAGATTTTAATGCAGTAAAGAAGGCTATAATTGATGCTCTGTATCTCCTGAGCCCTGACTTCTCTCAAGATTTTACACTCTATACTTTTGCCTCTGACCGTTCCTATGCTGCAGTCCTAACTCAGAAGAATGCCGAAAACAACGAAGTACCCATCGCCTGTATGAGTTCCTCTTTCAAAGGTGCTGAACTTAACTACCCAGTAGTTGATCGGCAAGCCTACGCTGTTTTCAAAGAAGTTAAGCATTTCCGGTCTTATCTTTTGAAGTCAAGGACAAAAGTCATCGTCCCCTACCCCGCCGTAAGGAACTTGTTAGTGCAGAAGGAGTTAGGAGAGAAGAGAGCTAATTGGGTCACCTCCTTGCAGGAGTATGACTTAGAGATCACCCCATCCCAGATCGTGAGAGGCCAAGGGTTATGTAAATTGGTCTTTGATTCAGAGACAAGACAGCAAGAATATAGTGATATAACAAACCAAGGACAAAGCAATCAAAGAACGATCTGTTGTGCACAAAACCTCGTAAGTCCTTGGTACGACGATATTAGATTTTGTCTTGAACATGGGTCAGCACCCCGTCACTTAGAACCCGCTAAGAGAAGAGCGTTGAGACTAAAGTTTGCCTCCTTTCATCTAATTAACGGTGTGCTGTTTCGTCAGAACTTCAACAGCGTACTGATGCGTTGTCTTGAGAAAGACGAAGCAGGAAAAAGTTTTCTTGAGTTGCACGCAAGAGAAGCTGGTGGTCACTTCGGTGTCGACACCACTACTCATAATGTTTTGAGATCCGGTTACTACTGGCCCACGCTTTTTAGAGATGCCCATGCTTTATGTCGTAAGTGTATCATTTGTCAGAAGGCATCAGGGCGGTTACAAAAACCAACGTTTCCCTTGCAACCCGTCTCAGTAGATTCTCCTTTTCTGCAATGGGGCCTTGATATCATAGGTCATGTTAACCCTCCATCCTCACAACAGCACAAGTATATTTTGACAGCCACAGATTACTTTACTCGATGGTCTGAAGCTGCTGCACTAAAAACCGTCAATACCAGTAAGGTAATTGCCTTTTTGAATTCGAATATCATCACTCGTTTCGGTATCCCTGATTGTCTAGTCTTTGACAACGCTTCATACTTTTCTTCTCTTGAGATGAGCGAGTTCGATTTGGAAAAAGGAATTAAGCTGAAGTATTCTGCTAGTTACTATCCGCAGGGAAATGTATTGGCAGAATCAACAAACAAGAACTTGATCAAAATAATTAAGAGAACAGTGGTTGAAAATCACAAGAATTGGCACAACGCTTTGCTGAACGCACTGTGGGCTGATAGGGTAACACCCAAAGCTGCTATAGGAAACTCCCCCTTTTTTCTCGTTTATGGCAGAGAAGCGATTCTGCCACCCCACGTTCTTCTTCCTTCAGTTCAGTTATCACGAAAGGTCCAAGAAGAAGATTGGCCCCCTCTAGAAAACCGGATTAATGCTTTGATGAAGCTAGAAGAAGAAAGAGCCCAAGCCAAGTATAAGTTAAATCAACATCAACAACTTATTAAGATATGGTTCAATTCTAATTCTGCTTTGGATAGGAATTTTGAAGTAGGCGATCTCGTCTTAAAGTGGGACAAACCACACGAAGGAAAGGGTGAGCATACAAAATTTCAAAACTTATGGCATGGACCATTTTTAATTGCTGAAAAGTTGGGTCCTAGTTCCTTTCGATTACAGAATCTTGAAGGGCAGCTTGACACCTACCCGGTGAATGGTCGGGCCCTGAAAAGATACTTTGCCTGATATCTATCCTTGTATATTATGTACATATTTCTGCTTTTGTTTGCTTTTTCGTGTGCTTTTTGATTTTTGGTTTTTGCTTTGAATTTATCAGCTTATCCTTTTATTTTGGGAAATTTACATACCTGTATGCAGAGATTTTCAGACCAAGACGATAGAAAATGCCCTCGCTGAAATAACTTCTGAAAAATCTGTACAAACATCAATGGTATATATATTTATGTTGGAAAAATTTGTTGTTTGGAAGAAGTTTACCGATTTCAATCTCTGAGCAAAGTTTGTCATGATCATCTATTATCTTTTTACGCTGTCCCTATTCCGTAAAGAAATGACTCAAAAGATGTCTCCCTGTCTTAGGAAATTGTTTTTGCAAATAAAACGTCTCTAGATCTGATAAAGGACAGTAGTAAAAAATTCTGATGAGGTCTGAAAAAATTGTGTTTAACAAATCATGATTTTCAGCGTCACCCCGCTCATTATATCTCAAAACAAAACAACAATAAATTATGAACATGAGCTGTGGGAAGTGTCTGTAAACCCGCCGAGATACTGAACAGGTCTGCTGGCAGCGGGTAAATGCATGCATGGTGCCAAGGCAACTTCGTCGGGGTAATGAACAGGCCCGCTGGCAGCGAAGCAATGTCGGGTACATGAAAATCTATAAAAAAAAAAGAAACCTCTTTAATGCCCTCTATTCTGATTTAGAACTTCCTGACAGGATACAGACGTCAGAGTGGGTTAAATGGCAACCCTATCGAGGCTATGGATGCCTGCTGGCAGCAGTTTCCATGCCAACAGTATCGGATATTTTTCTTTAATATCATGACTTGCTGATCTTAAGGACTGTTATCTGGTTTTTGTCTTTTAAAACACTACTGAAAAAAATAGTTAACAATGATGTTTTGACGATTTTCTAGTTGTTATTTCTGAGTTGAATTTTCTGAACTGTGCTAATCTGAATTTATTTCTTGTGACAGAGATAAATGCTTCTCCCAGTGCGTCGCCATTGTTGGCAGCCAATTCAATTTTTTCTATTCCCTATAAGCTGCCTACACCTTTGTCTTTTGAACTTCAAATTATTGTCGCATTTTGCAAATAGACAATATTTTCATTTCATGCGACACTTGCAAATGGGTTTCCATTTAGTTTTCACGACTAAATGCGTGAAAACTCCTCTATCGTTATTTGAACTGTCATGATCTTCTCATTGATATTTTGAGTGGCACTTTACCTTTGGTTTATCATGTGGTTGATGAGATTTTCGAACTGTGCCTATTCACCTGTTCTTACTTTGATTGCGCACCTTGACTTTTATTTGATTGATAAGGCATTGAGGGTTATACTTGATTATATAGGGGTCATGGTTGATTTTGGTTTTTATATGATGTGATCCTTGTTATTATAAGCTCTTGGCTTATCGATTTTATCTCTTGTCACAATGTTTTATAAACTTTGATTTCACATTATGCACAAGCGCATGGGTAACATATGAGTTTGATTTCATGGAAATAGTTTGAAGTTATACAATGGCGCGTTGGTTAAACATTTGGTTTTGATTTAATTGATTTGAATTATTACATTGGCACACATTTAACTTTGGGTTTGATTGAACGTTCATGGTTTCAAACATTACATTGGCGCATTGATATATCATCCACCGTTTAATTCTAGGGTTGGCCGAATATTATGGTTTGAACGATGTTATGATGGATTGAACAGTGTTGTACTTTGCCATTACTATGCTGCATGGCAGTGATAATCCCACCCCCCTCGCACACACACATTAATTTTCTCCCCTTTCATCGTTCGCAGCTATTAGCCCAAACGATTTTGTGCTCCTATGTATTGTTGTGTTCAATCCAAAACCCTGATCATGCGCCCGCACCATGGCTCCAGTCGTAAGGGCTGAACCCAATGGTAGCCAGACATTGTTGATGTTCGATGGCGCTTACAGTGACCTTGAGGAATTTGGATGGCTCCCGTTCATACAAAAGTTTGATGGCTATAACCCTCGCGTGGCTCGGCAATTCGCATTAACATCTGATGGCTGCCGAGCCAAGGTTGGGGATGTGCAATTAGAAATTGACGAGCAATTTCTCAGTTTAGCTACCGGTCTGCCTGCTACTGGACATAAATGGTCAAAAAATTGAAAAGTGGAAGATGTCCCATGGACACTGCTCTTCCAGTCTCGAAAGGTGAACTCCTGTGACAAAGGTTTACACGTGAATATGCTCAAGCAACGTTGGCACGACTTGCTGATGATAACCAAGCAGTTCATCACCTGCGAGGGCCGGTATGGTTTCGTTTTCTTGTACCACCTTCGGATTCTTATGGTTTTCATGGGCTATGAGCTTAATATGCCTCATTACTTGCATAGGAGTCTGTTTAAAATGTCTAAAAGATACAAAAAGAGCCAGGCCGATAACAGTCTTTTTCACTTTGGGTTAATTAAAATGCTTGTGGTTTGCCATTTGGGGTTACACCGAGACTGTTGGAATGATTTTCTTAATCGCAATAATTTTGAGGACTCAAGCCCACCGCAGGTTGACAAACCTGTGGTGAGCGAGAGCAAGTCTGTACCCCCTGTCCCTTACAGTTCTCTGTTACCTAAACCCCTACCCAAATCTGTCACCAAGGATGTGGAAAATGTTAAACCTATGGATAAAATACCTAAGGCCAAACCTACTGCGGATTCCAAAGGAAAAAAGAATGCTCGATTAATCACTCGCATGGCAAGAAACAAACAGAGACCTCCTGTCAACCCTGATCTCGTCATGGTGAGTGAAGATTCTGACTCTAAGGTGGAACGTTACCTGGCAAGTGAGTATCTCTATTCTGAAGGTCTATGCGACAAACCCTCATATGATTTTGTCAAAAACCTACCACCTTGCTTGCGAAATGACCCTGATTACCCCGGCATTAAAATGCCTCGTGAAACCCCCGGTGACTCGTCAAAACCCCCTCCTGCTCTATCTCAACCATATGCTCCACCATGTGATCAGTGTGGCTCATGGTTAGAAAGGTATTACCTTGATGTGCCAATGCTACAGTCCAGGATTCACTATTTGGAAGATCAAGTTGCAACGCTCACCAGTCAAAAGGCCAAATTGCTAGCCGCCGATAAGAAACAGAGAACGACTGGTTCTATTTTGTTTAAGAATGTGAAGTCGGCTACAACGGTCATTAATTCAAAATTGGCATAGCTTGAGCAGCCTCACTGGTATGACTATCACCTGTTTATATGAAAAACTCATAGCTCTGTTTACAAGCGTGGATTTGCTTTGACACATAAGCATGCACTATATGCATTTTTTTGTTTTGATTAAATCGAATTTCGTTTCCCGGATTAGTTTTGATTGGATTTAGCTTTGATTCGATTGATCGTGATATGGATTTGTTTGTTTTAATTTGGCTTGAATTGGATACTCTGTTGCTAATTGAAATCGTTTCTATCCTTTCTAAACACAGGTTGTTTCTAGTATTTCAATTTCGAACACAGTCAATGTTTCGATTCGAATTGGTTATATTCTATACGATATGGTTGGCAATAATGGTTAAATGTTATGATTTTATATTCCGTGTCTTTTTCGACTAATTCGAATATCATTTTGTTAATGCGTAACCAAATTGTGAATAGATATGAATCATAACTATTATACCCAACCAATCGATTCGCATTGCTTGACCATGTTATCAGCTCGATTTGTATTGCAACAAATATTTCGTTTAAATTTGATTTGGGAACGAAAGTGATTACGCCCAGGATTACGATCTGTTTCTATATTTGATTGTTGCCCATTTTTATGGTTATCACTGTTGTTGAGGGTTACGATCACTATGTGATCCTGTCTGTTGACTATGTAAATGCTCAACGATTGAAATTTATGGCGAAGTTTGATGAATGTTTATTTGGAAATAATCGTAACAGTTTTTCCATATTGGTATTTGATTAAAACAGCATGAACCTTATACACATTGTTACAGCCGTAACAAATCAATTTTGATTGTGTTCAATTATGATTGTTCGATTATGATTGTGTTACATCGTATCCTATACGATATGATTCACCATTAATTTCATTTGAATTGAAACAATTCTGTTACTGTTTGACCCGATTTTATGGTCAAAGAAAAATAGAGTTTCCTTACCTCTGTTATCAATTGAATCTCTATTGATTTTGTTAATTTGAATGATAAACTCATTGGAATTATAGTGATTTGTTTTGGATATTTATTAAAAGAAAATTGAATTGGATTATTTTAAGAAGATTTCATTTGATTTCTATCTGGTCATGTATGCTATTTTAGACTAGCTACAGAATCAGATGATTCTGTAGCTAAGTCTGTAAGATTGGATTTTTATTATTTTGCTGATGAAATATCTTTCTAATTTGATATTTTTGGTCTATTGCAGGTAAATTCGAAATTACAGCAGAGTTAATGAGCAGTTAGGAGATAGTTCAAAGATTTCTGTTGCATTTCAATTTCTTAGTTTAGTCAATTTTGGGATATCTCCCAGATTATGTAAAACTGTTTGATATTATCCACAGGGAGGTTTCACCCTGTGGAAAGACTTATAAAAACCTATCATTTTGTAATAATGATCATCCTCATTCGTGGGAGAACAAGGATATGAAGTTTTAATATAGACTGAGGCAGAACTTGGTGTTTTGTTACAACTTTTGCTTCTCATCATATCAATATTTCGCTTCATGTTGTGTATATCAATTTGTAATTGGTTAACGAGTACTTTAGTTATCTTAATCATGTGCAAATGATATAATTTTAATCATTGTAATTCATATCTGGTTTCTTCTAAGTGTATAAAAGACATAACAATTGTTCAGTTCAGATTGTGAATGACAGGTTTATCTTCTTCATAATTTGAATTATCAAATATGAGTTTTTGCATAACAGGTTTCCCTTATTGCAGAGATTTATAATCATAAGATTGTTATGATTTTTTATGTCTTGCTTGTCCTGTAAACAACTCATAGAGTAGCGCTGCCAATCGTTTACGAGAAGCATTTGGATTAACTGGTGCGAGTTTACTTCCGCCAATCAGCTTCAAAGCCATCATACGCGGGACAAACTAGAAGCGTTCCCAGGTCAGTTAGTCACTTGTTTGTTTACTATTTTTATTAGTAGTTTAGTTTAGATATTTAGATGTATAATTAGATATAATATATTAGGCTGTTTAATTTCAGTAAATATATTAGGTCGTTTAATTTCAATAAGTTTTATTTCTTTTTTATAAAATCACAAAATCAAAAAACATATCTCACTGTCTTATGACAGAAAGTACATAAGTTTTGTAGGTTTTAATTAAATCTATAGGTTGTTTATAGTGTACATTTGTGAATAAGTAATATTGCAGCTGGTAATTAGATAGTTGATTTGAGTTATTATAAGTGTAATTAGTAGTTTGTAGATAGAATAGTTAGAGTAGTTTATATTTAGTATATTAGTTTGTTTTATTTGTTTTATTAGTTTTAATTAGTTCAGTTTCTTTTATTTAGTTTTAGTTAGTTTCTTGTATTTAGTTTTCGCATTAGTTTGTTTTATTTGTTTTAGTTAGATTAGTTTTCTCTTTGGTTTTCTTAAGACCTTAGAATGGCCAACGGAGCCGTTAAAATCGTCAGGGTGGTTCATTCCAAACGGCTTGGGTTATTAGACAACCCCGGACCGGTTCCACTCTCTCAGTTGACAGACGGTCGATTTCGCCCGTCAACAAATGGCACTAGAAGGAGGGCCTGAATTTAATTAATGGCATGAGGCGGTCGCAAGACTCCTCCCCCACCTAATCACACACCTATAGTGACTAGAAGCCATTCAAACAATAATATTCCCCCTCAAATAGCAACCACTTCCAACAACGATCCACCACTCACGGTTGAACCAGTAACTCCCAATCCTGCAGCCAGTGACGTATCTGAGATTGTTCGGCAGTCTCTCATAAGAACACATAGTGATTTTGCCCATTTGAGACAACCTAATCGTCCTTTGGATCAACCTTTAGAGTTCTATGACATCAGAGATCAACTCGGTTTCATGAATCCCGCTGAGAACCCTTCAAACCCAACTGATACTCCTACTGCAGGAGGATCTGGTATTCCGCCTTCACCTCCTCCATCATCTCCTTCCTCTTCTGGAGGAGATTCCTCTTTCGACGAAAGCAAGTGACCTTCACAACCTTCCACACCCAACACACCAATGGAAAATCAGAACAACCCTGCAAGACCTTGGTTGGACCAGGATGTCGTAGCCGTGACTGGATCCCAACACCCGTTACCTAAGCACCCGAAGAAATGGATTCCCAAGTTTGATCCTGATTCAAAACAGATAGCTGAAGATCATTTCAAAAAATTTATGTTAGCCATTAGACTTCACAGTGTCGAGCATGAAGACGTTGTCTGTAGGTTCTTCCCATACACATTCGAGGGTAATGCATCCACTTGGTACTTTGCCCAACAGCCCCATACCATCGTGTCTTGGGAAAAGTTTGAGTCATGCTTTTTGGAAAAGTTTGGAGACGGTAAGCCTTCGGAAGTCTTGGTCATGGACCTTTCAAGCTTGAAAATGAACCCAAAAGAAAAAGTTAAAGATTTTAATCAAAGATACTTAACGCTTAAAAATCAAATCCATGCTGATTCTATGCTTGTTGAGAGTCTTATAATAGCTTACTACACTAAATCATTGCATCAAAGTATATCTATTTGGGTTAAACGTTCTAAGAAAGCGACGTTGTTAGAAGCCTTCGAGGAGGCCAGCCAGATTGAAAAAGACATACTTAGTCTTAAGGACTCTTCTAGCAATGAAACTGAGACTAGTTCTTCTTCCAAAAAGAAGATCGAAATCCTCCAAAGACCGACACAAAGTAAAACACAACCTGAAAAATCTGATTTGGAAAACTTAACCAAAGTTGTACAAAAACTATCGAATCAAGTTATAGACTTAAAAAGGTCGACTGAAGAATCTTCCTCGAGTAAAGGGCCCTACAAACCTCCTTTCCGAAAGCCTTTTCCTACCAACCGACCTAACCCAACCAACGAAGGCCTTAATCTAGAAATTTTGCAATGAGCTCTTCAAACAATTCTAGAAGCCCAAGATAACTTGATGCCTCCTGAGATTCCCGAAGAGGTAGTTGAACCAGAGACAACTCAAGAAGAAGAGTCTTCCCCAAACATTTTTGGACACTTCTAAGACAGCATCTTCCAAGCCAACTTCGAGACTGCCCATCCTTATAACACTAGGAGTAAGACTGCAAATAAACCTTCTTTCGAAAACACTACAACTCTGCCCCCAAAGCAATCTAAGTCAGTTGAGCCGAAATAGAATAATGTAAACCCTAAATTAGATTATGATGTTGTTGAAGATCTTAAAAAATTAAGGGCTAACATTTCTATTTATGAGTTGTTGAAATTTCCATTTTTGTTACAGAAAATGTTGCAGAATATTTCAGAGAATGGCAAGAATGGTAATTCCAATGGTAACAAGGTCGTGCAAAGCAAAGTTCCCCAGAAGACTTCCACTAAAAAAAATCCTGATCCTCAAGATAAAGGAAGTCCTAATGTAAATAATGTAAATAATGTAAATAATGTAGATAAAGCAACAAGCTACTACCCTTAGCACTCGCAAGAATGTACCTCCTTTTCTTTTAACTTTCGAGATTTTCAATAGAAACGTGCATAATTGTATGGTTGACTCAGGGGCGTCATCCAATGTGATGCCTTGGTCTGTATGCCAGAAAATTAACGCTGAAGTCGAACCCTCTTCTTTGAAAATCATACAACTTGATCGGACAAATGTGAATGTTATAGGCGAACTAAAAAATGTATTGATTAGATTATCGTCTAACCCTAAAGTTCATCAAGTTATTGATATAATCGTTGTGGATATTCCAGAAGTGTATGGTATGTTTTTAAGAAGGGACTGGTCGGAGAAACTACATGGTTACTTCGCAACGGATTGGTCTCATCTATGGCTTCCAGAAAACGACAAGCCTAATAAAATCAGAGTAAACCGCGAGCACTACCTTAAGTTCACGGTCACTGATTTGAATGATCCTAATGAACCGTACATACCTCCTGCTGATTCACCTGAAGTACAAGGGATCGACACTTTCTTTGGCAACTTCGTGGCTGAGGCTTCACCTATTATCAATCCGGAACAAAAGTTCGAGATCGTAGCATTTGTGCAGCCCACATATTCCACACAACAATCTCATGAACCCGAAGAAAATCAAATTTGGTCTTTGTATTTCGACGGGTCAAAGTCTAAAGAAGGAGCCGGAGCGGGCTGCATCATTATTGATCCGGCAGGTAACAAAACATTGATATAATGTAGGTTGGAATTTGAATGTACTAACAATACTGTAGAATATGAGGCTTTACTACAAGGTCTCAGAAAATCTTTGGACATGAACATTCAAAATTTAACCGTTTTCGGCGACTCTGAAATAGTGGTTAGATAGGTGAGAAATTCTATCCACTGTCTTTCTCCGCATCTCAAAAGCTACCAGTCTGAGGTATGGAATTTAATGGGTAAATTTTCTACTTTTAATATAAATTCCATTCCTAGATTGAATAACTCTGAAGCAGATTTACTAGCTAATGTAGCTTCTAAACTTCTTCCTGCAGAAGGCTTGTCTCCAGACGCATTCTCCATTGAGTTGTTGTTTCGGCCATCCATTCCCAATAACGTCACCAACTGGAGAGTATTTGACGATGATCAGCAGATTATCAGCTTTCTACACATGGAAGAAACCTTCCAAGGTGCGGTGATAGATGAACACACACACGACGACAATTTGCGTGACTTCACGGTAATACCTGATCCGAAATCTCCTGAAGCTCTATCGGACATGGTAAACCCGATCCAGAAATATGTAATTAGACTTGAAAAGTTTTATGATTTTGAAGATAAATTTAAAAAGATGGTCAATTGTAAAACCAATAGTTCCTCGTTATCTTATGAAAAGGTGAATTTAGGAACTAATGAAAATCCTCAGTGCATCAATCTACGCTTGGGATGTTCTAAACAAGAAAGAGCTTCTTTTGTTAAATTGTTTAAAGAATTTAAGGATGTCTTTGCATGGATGTATAACGATCTTAAGACTTTAGATCCTAATATCATACAACATGTCATCCCGATGAAACCCCAAACCTTACCCTTCCAACATAAACTGAGGAAGATGCACCCTAAACTAGAACATACCGTTCAAAAAGAATTGGATAAACTCCTAAGTGCTAAAATAATTTTTCCTGTTAGACACACTCAATTGGTCTCCAACCTTGTCCCAGTTCGGAAGAAAAATGGGGAAATTCGACTTTGCATCGATTTCCGCAACCTTAATAGAGCGTCTGATAAACACAACTATCCTGTCCCACCCATGGAACAGATTCTTCAACAAGTATCTGGTTCCGAGAGGCTATCTTTATTGGATGGTTTCTCTGGATACAACCAAGTCTTGATGTCTCCACCAGACCAACTCAAAACTACCTTCCGTACCCCGTGGGGAACTTATGCATATCGTAAAATGCCCTTTGGATTGATTAATGCCGGTGCTACCTTTCAGAGAGCAATGTACATTGCTTTTCGAGGCCTAATCAATCACTCCGTCGTAGTTTACTTAGATGATGTGACTGTCTATTCTAAAAATAAAGATGATCATCTAGCTCACTTGCGAGCCGTTCTGCTACGATGTCGTAAATACGGCATCTCCTTGAACCCCAAAAAGTCCATCTTTGCAGTAGAACGGGGTAAATTACTACGGTTTATTGTGTCTAGTGATGGAATGATTATTGACCCCGAGAGGACCCAAGTCATTGCTAAAATTCCCCCACCTACATCCAAAATGTCCATGCAGTCTTTCCTAGCCCAGACTAACTTCGTGAGAAGATTCGTCCCTAGCTTCTCCGAAATGGTCAGACCTCTACAGAACCTGATTTAGAAAGACACCCAATATCACTGGGGACACACAGAGAATCAAGCTTTTAATGTAGTAAAGAAGGCTATAATTGATTCTCCATCTCTCATGAGCCCTGACTTCTCTCAATATTTTACACTCTATACTTTTGCCTCTGACCGCTCCTATGCTGCAGTCCTAACTCAGAAGAATGCCGAAAACAACGAAGTACCCATCGCCTTTATGAGTTCCTCTTTCAAAGGTGTTGAACTTAACTACCCAGCAGTTGATCGGCAAGCCTACGCTGTTTTCAAAGAAGTTAAGCATTTCCGGTCTTATCTTTTGAAGTCAAGGACGAAAGTCATCGTCCCCTACCCCGCCGTAAGGAACTTGTTAGTGCAGAAGGAGTTAGGAGAGAAGAGAGCTAATTGGGTCACCTCCTTGTAGGAGTATGACTTAGAGATCACCCCAGCCCAGATCGTGAGAGGCCAAGGGTTATGTAAATTGGTCGTTGATTCGGAGAAAAGATAGCAAGAAGATAGTGATATAACAAACCAAGGACAAAGCAATCAAAGAACAATCTGTTGTGCACAAAACCTCGTAAGTCCTTGGTACGACGATATTAGATTCTGTCTTGAACATGGGTCAGCACCCCGTCACTTAGAACCCGCTAAGAGAAGAGCGTTGAGACTAAAGTCTACCTCCTTTCATCTAATTAACGGTGTACTATTTCATCAGAACTTCAACGGTGTACTGATGCGCTGTCTTGAGAAAGACGAAGCAGGAAAAGTTTTGCTTGAGTTGCACGCAGGAGAAGCTGGTGGTCACTTCGGTGGTGACACCACTGCTCATAAGGTTTTGAGAGCCGGTTACTACTGGCCCACGCTTTTTAGAGACGCCCATGCTTTATGTTGTAAGTGTATCATTTGTCAGAAGGCATTAGGGCGGTTACAAAAACCAGCCTTTCCCTTGCAACCTGTCTCAGTAGATTCTTCTTTTCAGCAATGGGGCCTTGATATCATAGGTCCTGTTAACCCTCCATCCTCACAACAACACAAGTATATTTTGACAGCCACAGATTACTTTACTCGATGGTCTGAAGCTACTGCACTAAAAACCGTCAATACCAGTCAGGTAATTGCCTTTTTGAATTCGAATATCATCACTCGTTTCGGTATCCCTGATTGTCTAGTCTTTGACAACGCTTCATACTTTTCTTCTCTTGAGATGAGCGAGTTCGATTTGGAAAAAGGAATTAAGCTGAAGTATTCTGCTAGTTACTATCCGCAGGGAAATGGATTGGCAGAATCAACAAACAAGAACTTGATCAAAATAATCAAGAGAACAGTGGCTGAAAATCACAAGAATTGGCACAACGCTTTGCTGAACGCACTGTGGGATGATAGGGTAACACCCAAAGCCGCTATAGGAAACTCCCCCTTTTTTCTTGTTTATGGCAGAGAAGCGATTCTTCCACCCCACGTTCTTCTTCCTTCACTTCAGTTATCACAAAAAGTCCAAGAAGAAGATTGTCCCCCTCTAGAAAACCAGATTAACGCTTTGATGAAGCTAGAAGAAGAAAGAGCCCAAGCCAAGCATAAGTTAAATCAACATCAACAACTGATTAAGAGCTGGTTCGATTCTAATTCTGCTTCGGATAGGAATTTTGAAGTAGGCGATCTCGTCTTAAAGTGGGACAAACCACATAAAGGAAAGGGTGAGCATACCAAATTTCAAAACTTATGGCATGGACCATTTTTAATTGCTGAAAAGTTGGGTCCTAGTTCCTTTCGATTACAGAATCTTGAAGGGCAGCTTGACACCTACCCGATGAATGGTTAGGCCCTGAAAAGATACTTTGCCTGATATCTATCCTTGTATATTATGTACATATTTCTGCTTTTGTTTGCTTTTTCATGTGCTTTCTGATTTTTGGTTTTTGCTTTGAATTTATCAGCTTATCCTTTGATTTTGGGAAATTTACATACCTGTATGCAGAGATTTTCAGAACAAGATGATAGAAAATGCCCTCGCTGAAATAACTTCTGAAAAATCTGTACAAACATCAATGGTATATATGTTTATGTTGGAAAAATTTGTTGTTTGGAAGAAGTTTACCGATTTCAATCTCTGAGCAAAGTTTGTCATGATCATCTATTATCTTTTTACGTTGTCCCTATTCCGTAAAGGAATGACTCAAAAGATGTCTCCCTGTCTTAGGAAGTTGTTTTTGCAAATAAAATGTCTCTAGATCTGATAAAGGACAGTAGTAAAAAATTCTGATGAGGTCTGAAAAAATTGTGTTTAACAAATCATGATTTTCAGCGTCACCACGCTCATTATATCTCAAAACAAAACAACAATAAATTATGAACATGAGCTGTGGGAAGTGTCTGTAAACCCGTCGGGATACTGAACAGGTCTGCTGGCAGCGGGTAAATGCATGCATGGCGCCAAGGCAACTTCGTCGGGGTACTGAACAGGCCCGCTGGCAGCGAAGCAATGTCGGGTACATGAAAATCTATAAAAAAAAAAAGAAACCTCTTTAATGTCCTCTATTCTGATTTAGAACTTCCTGACAGGATACAGACGTCAGAGTGGGTTAAATGGAAACCCTGTCGAGGCTATGGATGCCTGCTGGAAGCAGTGTCCATGCCAAAAATATCGGAGATTTTTCTTTAATATCATGACTTGCTGATCTTAAGGACTGTTATCTGGTTTTCATCTTTTAAAACACTACTGAAAAAAATAGTTAACGATGATGTTTTGATGATTTTCTGGTTGTTATTTCTGAGTTGAATTTTCTGAACTATGCTAATCTGAATTTATTTCTTGTGATAGAGATAACTGCTTCTCCCAGTGTGTCGCCATTGTTGGCAGCCAATTCAATTTTTTCTATTGCCCTATAAGCTGCCTACACCTTTGTCTTTTGAACTTCAAATTATCGTCGCATTTTGCAAATAGACAATATTTTCATTTCATGCGACACTTGCAAATGGGTTTCCATTTAGTTTTCACGACTGAATGCGTGAAAACTCCTCTATCGTTATTTGAACTGTCATGATCTTCTCATTGATATTTTGAGTGGCACTTTACCTTTGGTTTATCAGGTGGTTGATGAGATTTTTGAACTGTGCCTATTCACTTGTTCTTACTTTGATTACGCACCTTGACTTTTATTTGATTGATAAGGCATTGAGGGTTATACTTGATTATATAGGGGTCATGGTTGATTTTGGTTTTTATATGATGTGATCCTTATTATTATAAGCTCTTGGCTTATCGATTTTATCTCTTGTCACAATGTTTTATAAACTTTGATTTCACATTATGCAACAAGCGCATGGGTAACATATGCGTTTGATTTCATGGAAATAGTTTGAAGTTATACAATGGCGCGTTGGTTAAACATTTTGTTTTGATTTAAATGATTTGAATTATTACATTGGCACACATTTAACTTTGGGTTTGATTGAATGTTCATGGTTTCAAACATTACATTAGCGCATTGATATATCATCCATCGTTTAATTCTTGGGTTGGCCGAATATTATGGTTTGAACGATGTTATGATGTATTGAACAGTGCTGTACTTTGCCATTACTATGATGCATGGCAGTGATAATCCCACCCCCCTCGCACGTGCACATTAATTTGCTCCCCTTTCATCGTTCGCAGCTGTTAGCCCAAACGATTTTGTGCTTCTGTGTATTGTTGTGTTCAATCCAAAACCCTGATCATGCGCCCGCACCATGGCTCCAGTCATAAGGGATGAACCGAATGGTAGCCAGGCATTGTTGATGTTCGATGGCCCTTACAGTGACCTTGAGGAATTTGGATGGCTCCCGTTCATACAGAAGTTTTATGGCTATAACCCTCGCGTGGCTCGGCAATTCGCATTAACCTCTGATGGCTACCAAGCCAAGGTTGGGGATGTGCAATTAGAAATTGACGAGCAATTTCTCAGTTTAGCCACCGGTCTACCTGCTACTGGACAAAAATGGTCAAAAAATTGCAAAGTGGAAGATGTCCCATGGACATTGCTCTTCCAATCTCGAAAGGTGAACTCATGTGACAAAGGTTTACCTGCGAATATGCTCAAGAAACGTTGGCACGACTTGTTGATGATAACGAAGCAGTTCATCACCTGTGAGGGCCGGTATGGTTTTGTTTTCTTGTACCACCTTCGGCTTCTTATGGTTTTCATGGGCCATGAGCTTAATATGCCTCATTACTTGCATAGGAGTCTGTTTAAAATGTCTAAAAGATACAAACAGAGCCAGGCTGATAACAGTCTTTTTCACTTTGGGTTAATTAAAATGCTTGTGGTTTGCCATTTGGGGTTACACCGAGACTGTTGGAATGATTTTCTTAATCGCAATAATTTTGAGGACTCAAGCCCACCGCAGGGTGACAAACCTGTGGTGAACGAGAGCAAGTCTGTACCCCCTGTCCCTTACAGTTCTCTGTTACCTAAACCCCTACCCAACTCTGTCACCAAGGATGTGGAAAATGTTAAACCTATGGCTAAAAGACCTAAGGCCAAACCTACTGCGGATTCCAAAGGCAAAAAGAATGCCCGATTAATTTGTCGCATGGCAAGAAACAAACCGAGACCTCCTTTCAACCCTGATCTCGTCATGGTGAGTGAAGATTCTGACTCTGAGGTGGAACGTTACCTGGAAAGTGAGTATCCCTATTCTGAAGGTCTATGCGACAAACCCTCATACAATTTTGTCAAAAACCTACCACCTTGCTTGCGAAATGACCCTGATTACCCTGGCATTAAAATGCCTCGTGAAACCCCCGGTGACTCGTCAAAACCCCCTCCTGCTCTATCTCAACCATCTGCTCCACCATGTGATCAGTGTGGCTCATGGTTAGAAAGGTATTACCTTGATGTGCCAATGCTACAGTCCAGGATTCACTATTTGGAAGATCAAGTTACAATGCTCACCAGTCAAAAGGCCAAATTGCTAGCCGCTGATAAGAAACAGAGAACGACTGGTTCTATTTTGTTTAAGAATGTGGATTCAGTTATAGCGGTCATCAATTCAAAATTGGCATAGCTCGAGCAGCCTCACTGGTATGACTATCACCTGTTTATATGACAAACTCGTAGCTCTGTTTACAAGCGTGGATTTGCTTTGACACATAAGCATGCACTATATGCATTTTTTTGTTTTGATTAAATCGAATTTTGTTTCCCGGATTAGTTTTGATTGGATTTAGCTTTGATTCGATTGATCGTGATATGGATTTGTTTGTTTTAATTTGGCTTGAATTGGATACTCTGTTGCTAATTGAAATCATTTCTATCCTTTCTAAACACAGGTTGTTTCTGGTATTTCAATTTCGAACATAGTCAATGTTTCTATTCGAATTGGTTATATTCTATACGATATGGTTGGCAATAATGGTTAAATGTTATGATTTTATATTCCGTGTCTTTTTCGACTAATTCGAATATCATTCTGTTAATGCGTAACCAAATTGTGAATAGATATGAATCATAACTATTATACCCAACCAATCGATTCGCATTGCTTGACCGTGTTATCAGCTCGATTCGTATTGCAACAAATATTTCGTTTAAATTTGATTTGGGAATGAAAGTGATTACACCCAGGATTACGATCTGTTTCTATATTTGATTGTTGCCCAGTTTTATGGTTATCACTGCTGTTGATGGTTACGATCACTATGTGATCCTATCTGTTGACTATGTAAATGCTCAACGATTGAAATTTATGGCGAAGTTTGATGAATGTTTATTTGGAAATAATTGTAACAGTTTTTCCATACTGGTATTTGATTAAAACAACATGAACCTTATACACATTGTTACAGCCGTAACAAATCAATTTTGATTGTGTTCAATTATGATTGTTCGATTACGATTATGTTACATTGTATCCTATACGATATGATTCACCATTAATTTCATTTGAATTGAAACAGTTCTGTTACTGTTTGACCCGATTTTATGGTCAAAGAAAAACAGAGTTTCCTTACCTCTGTTATCAATTGAATCACTGTTGATTTTGTTAATTTGAATGATAAACTCATTGGAATTATAGTAATTCGTTTTGGATATTTATTAAAAGAAAATTGAATTGGATTATTTTAAGAACATTTCATTTGATTTGTATCTGGTCATGTATGCTATTTTAGACTAGCTACAGAATCAGATGATTCTGTAGCTAAGTCTGTAAGATTGGATTTTTATTATTTTGCTGATGAAATATCTTTCTAATTTGATATTTTTGGTCTATTGCAGGTAAATTCGAAATTACAGCAGAGTTAATGAGCAGTTAGGAGATAGTTCAAAGATTTCTGTTGCATTTCAATTTCTTAGTTTAGTCAATTTTGGGATATCTCCCAGATTATGTAAAACTGTTTGATATTATCCACAGGGAGGTTTCACCCTGTGGAAAGACTTATAAAAACCTATCATTTTGTAATAATGATCATCCTCATTCGTGGGAGAACAAGGATATGAAGTTTTAATATAGACTGAGGCAGAACTTGGTGTTTTGTTACAACTTTTGCTTCTCATCATATCAATATTTCGCTTCATGTTGTGTATATCAATTTGTAATTGGTTAACGAGTACTTTAGTTATCTTAATCATGTGCAAATGATATAATTTTAATCATTGTAATTCATATCTGGTTTCTTCTAAGTGTATAAAAGACATAACAATTGTTCAGTTCAGATTGTGAATGACAGGTTTATCTTCTTCATAATTTGAATTATCAAATATGAGTTTTTGCATAACAGGTTTCCCTTATTGCAGAGATTTATAATCATAAGATTGTTATGATTTTTTATGGCTTGTTTGTCCTGTAAACAACTCATAGAGCAGTGCAGCTGATCGTTTACGAGAAGCATTTGGATTAACTGGTGCGAGTTTACTTCCGCCAATCAACTTCAAAGCCATCATACCTGGGACAAACTAGAAGTGTTCCCAGGTCAGTTAGTCACTTGTTTGTTTACTGTTTTTATTAGTAGTTTAGTTTAGATATTTAGATGTATAATTAGATATAATATATTAGGTTGTTTAATTTCAGTAAATATATTAGGTCGTTTAATTTCAGTAATTTTTATTTCTTTTTTATAAAATCACAAAATCAAAAAACATATCTCACTGTCTTATGACAGAAAGTACATAAGTTTTGCAGGTTTTAATTAAATCTGTAGGTTGTTTATAGTGTACATTTCTGAATAAGTAATATTGCAGCTGGTAATTAGATAGTTGATTTGAGTTATTATAAGTGTAATTAGTAGTTTGTAGATAGAATAGTTAGAGTATTTTATATTTAGTATATTAGTTTGTTTTATTTGTTTTATTAGTTTTAATTAGTTTAGTTTCTTTTATTTAGTTTTAGTTAGTTTCTTGTATTTAGTTTTCACATTAGTTTGTTTTATTTGTTTTAGTTAGATTAGTTAGTTTAGATTAGTTTTCTCTTTGGTTTTCTTAAGACCTTAGAGCAGCCAACGGAGCCGTTAAACTCATCAGGGTGGTTCATTCCAAATGGCTTGGGTTATTAGACAACCCCGGACCGGTTCCACTCTCTCAGTTGACGGACGATCGATTTCTCCCGTCAACAAATGGCTCTAGAAGGAGGGCCTGAATTTAATTAATGGCACGAGGCGGTCGCAAGAATCCTCCCCCACCTAATCGCACACCTATAGTGACTAGAAGCCATTCAAAAAATAATATTCCCCCTCAAACAACAACCACTCCCAACAACGATCCACCACTCACGGTTGAACTAGTAACTCCCAATCCTGCAGCCAGTGACGTATCTGAGATTGTTCGACAGTCTCTCATAAGAACACATAGTGCTTTTGCCCGTTTGAGACAACCTAATTGTCCTTTGGATCAACCTTTAGAGTTCTCTGACATCAGAGATCAACTCAGTTTCACGAATCCCGCAGAGAACCCTTCAAACCCAACTGATACTCCTGCTGCAGGAGGATCTGGTATTCCGCCTTCACCTCCTCCATCATCTCCTTCCTCTTCTGGAGGAGATTCCTCTTCCGACGAAAGCAAGTCACCTTCACAACCTTCCACACCCAACACACCAATGGAAAATCAGAACAACCCTGCAAGACCTTGGTTGGACCAGGATGCCATAGCCATGCCTAGAGCCCAACACCCGTTACCTAAGCACCCGGAGAAATTGCTTCCCAAGTTTGATCCTGATTCAAAACAGATAGCTGAAGATCATTTCAAAAAATTTATGTTAGCCATTAGACTTCGCAGTGTCGGGCATGAAGACGTTGTCTGTAGGTTGTTCCCATACACATTCGAGGGTAACACATCCACTTGGTACTTTGCCCAACAACCCCATACCATCGTGTCTTGGGAAAAGTTTGAGTCATGCTTTTTGGAAAAGTTCGAAGATGGTAAGCCTCCGGAAGTCTTGGTCATGGACCTTTCAAGCTTGAAAATGAACCCAAAAGAAAAAGTTAAAGATTTTAATCAAAGATTCTTAACGCTTAAAAATCGAATCCCTGTTGATTCTATGCATGCTGAGAGTCTTATAATAACTTACTACACTAAAGCATTGCATCAAAGTATAGCTATTTGGGTTAAACATTCTAAGAAAGCGACGTTGTTAGAAGCCTTCGAGGAGGCCATTCAGATTGAAAAAGACATACTTAGTCTTAAGGACTCTTCTAGCAACGAAACTGAGACTAGTTCTTCTTCCAAAAAGAAGATCGAAATCCTCCAAAGACCGACACAAAGTAAAACACAACCTGAAAACTCTGATTTGGAAAACTTAACCAAAGTTTTACAAAAACTATCGAATCAAGTTATAGACTTAAAAAGGTCGACTGAAGAAGCTTCCTCGAGTAAAGGGCCCTACAAACCTCCTTTCCGAAAGCCTTTTCCTACCAACCAACCTAACCCAACCAACGAAGGCCTTAATCTAGAAAGTTTGCAATGCGCTCTTCAAACAATTCTAGAAGCCCAAGATAACTTGATGCCTCTTGAGATTCCCGAAGAGGTAGTTGAACCAGAGACAACTCAAGAAGAAGAGTCTTCCCCAAACATTTTTGGACACTTCTCAGACAACATCTTCCAAGCCAACTTCGAGACTGTCCATCCTTATAACACTAGGAGTAAGACTGCAAATAAACCTTCTTCCGAAAACACTAAAACTCTGCCCCCAAAGCAATCTAAGTCAGTTGAGCCGAAACAGAATAATGTAAACCCTAAATTAGATTATGATGTTGTTGAAGATCTTAAAAAATTAAGGGCTAACATTTCTATTTATGAGTTGTTGAAATTTCCATTTTTGTTACAGAAAATGTTGCAGAATATTTCGGAGAACGACAAGAATGGTAATTCCAATGGTAACAAGGTTGTGCAAAGCAAAGTTCCCCAGAAAACTTCCACTAAAAACAATCTTGATCCTCAAGATAAAGGAAGTCCTAATGTAAATAATGTAAATAATGTATACAAAGCAGCCTTGGAAATTGCGAGTAAGAAGCAACAAGCTACTACCCTTAGCACTCGCAAGAATGTACCTCCTTTTCTTTTAACTTTCGAGATTTTCAATACAAACGTGCATAATTGTATGGTTGACTCAGGGGCGTCATCCAATGTGATGCCTTGGTCTGTATACCATAAAATTAACGCTGAAGTCGAACCCTCTTCTTTGAAAATCATACAACTTGATCGGACAAATGTGAATGTTATAGGCGAGCTAAAAAATGTATTGATTAGATTATCGTCTAACCCTAAAGTTCATCAAGTTATTGATATAATCGTTGTGGATATTCCGAAAGTGTATGGTATGTTTTTAAGCAGGGACTGGTCGAAGCAACTACATGGTTACTTTGCAACAGATTGGTCTCATCTATGGCTTCCAGAAAACGACAAGCCTAACAAAATCAGAGTAAACCGCGAGCGCTACCTTAAGTTCACGGTCACTGATTTGAATGATCCTAATGAACCGTACATACCTCCTGCTGATTCACCTGAAGTACAAGGGATCGACACTTTCTTCGGCAACTTCGTGGCTGAGGTTTCACCTATTATCAATCCGGAACAAAAGTCCTAGATCGTAGCATTTCTGCAGCCCACATCTTCCACACAACAATCTCATGAACCCGAAGCAAATCAAATTTGGTGTCTGTATTTCGACGGGTCAAAGTCTAAAGAAAGATCCGAAGCGGGCTGCATCATTATCGATCCGGCAGGTAACAAAACGTTGATAGCATGTAGGTTGGAATTTGAATGTACTAACAATACTGCAGAATATGAAGTTTTACTACAAGGTCTCAGAAAAGCTTTGGACATGAACATTCAAAATTCAACCATTTTCGGCGACTCTGAAATAGTGGTTAGACAGGTGAGAAATTCTATCCACTGTCTTTCTCCGCATCTCAAAAGCTACCAGTCCGAGGTATGGAATTTAATGGGTAAATTTTCTGCTTTTAATATAAATTCCATTCCTAGATTGAATAACTCTGAAGCAGATTTACTAGCTAATGTAGCTTCTAAACTTCTTCCTGCAGAAGGCTTGTCTCCAGATGCATTCTCCGTTGAGTTGTTGTTTTGGCCATCCATTCCCGATAACGTCACCAACTGGAGAGTATTTGACGATGATCAGTAGATTATCAGCTTTCTACACATGGAAGAAACCTTCCAAGGTGTGGTGATAGATGAACACACACACGACGACAATTTGTGCGACTTCACGGTAATACCTGATCCGAAATCTCCTGAAGCTCTATCGGACATGGTAAAACCGATCCCGAAATCTGTAATTAGACTTGAAAAGTTTTATGATTTTGAAGATAAATTTAAAAAGACGGTCAATTGTAAAACCAATAGTTCCTCGTTATCTTATGAAAAGGTGAATTTAGGAACTAATGAAAATCCTGAGTGCATCAATCTAGGCTTGGGATGTTCTAAACAAGAAAAAGCTGCTTTTGTTAAATTGTTTAAAGAATTTAAGGATGTCTTTGCATGGACGTATAATGATCTTAAGACTTTTGATCCTAATATCATACAACATGTCATCCCAATGAAACCCCAAACCTTACCCTTCCAACAGAAACTGAGGAAGATGCACCCTAAACTAGAACCGACCGTTCAAAAAGAATTGAATAAACACCTAAGTGCTAAAATAATTTTTCCTGTTAGACACACTCAATTGGTCTCCAACCTTGTCCCAGTTCGGAAGAAAAGTGGGGCAATTCAACTTTGCGTCGATTTTCGCAACCTTAATAGAGCGTCTGATAAAGACAACTATCCTGTCCCACCCATGGAACAGATTCTTCAACAAGTATCTGGTTCCGGGAGGCTATCTTTATTGTATGGTTTCTCTGGATACAACCAAGTCTTGATGTCTCCACCAGACCAACTCAAAAATACCTTCCGTACCTCGTGGGGCACTTATGCATATCGTAAAATGCCCTTTGGATTGATTAATGCCGGCGCTACCTTTCAGAGAGCAATGGACATTGCTTTTCGAGGCCTAATCAATCACTCCGTCGTAGTTTACTTAGATGATGTGACTGTCTATTCTAAAAACAAAGACGATCATCTAGCTCACTTGCGAGCCGTTCTGCTATGATGTCATAAATACGGCATCTCCTTGAACCCCAAAAAGTCCATCTTTGCAGTAGAACGGGGTAAATTACTAGGGTTTATTGTGTCTAGTGATGGAATTATTATTGACCACGAGAGGACCCAAGTCATTGCTAAAATTCCCCCACCTACATCCAAAAAGTCCATGCAGTCTTTCCTAGGCCAGACTAACTTCGTGAGAAGATTCGTCCCTAGCTTCTTCGAAATGGTCAGACCTCTACAGAACCTGATTAAGAAAGACACCCAATATCACTGGGGACACACAGAGAATCAAGATTTTAATGCAGTAAAGAAGGCTATAATTGATGCTCTGTCTCTCATGAGCCCTGACTTCTCTCAAGATTTTACACTCTATACTTTTTCCTCTGACCGTTCCTATGCTGCAGTACTAACTCAGAAGAATGTTGAAAACAATGAAGTAACCATCGCCTTTATGACTTCCTCTTTCAAAGGTGATGAACTTAACTACCCAACATTTGATCAGTAAGCGTACGCTATTTTCAAAGCAGTTAAGCATTTCCGGTCTTAGCTTTTGAAGTCAAGGACGAAAGTCATCGTCCCCTACCCCGCCGTAAGGAACTTGTTAGTGCAGAAGGAGTTAGGAGAGAAGAGAGCTAATTGGGTCACCTCCTTGCAGGAGTATGACTTAGAGATCACCCCAGCCTAGATCGTGAGAGGCCAAGGGTTATGTAAATTGGTCGTTGATTCAGAGACAAGACAACAAGAAGATAGTGATATAACAAACCAAGGACAAAGCAATCAAAGAACGATCTGTTGTGCACAAAACCTCGTAAGTCCTTGGTACGACGATATTAGATTCTGTCTTGAACATGGGTCAGCACCCCGTCACTTAGAACCCGCTAAGAGAAGAGCATTGAGACTAAAGTCTGCCTCCTTTCATCTAATTAACGGTGTACTATTTCGTCAGAACTTCGACGGCATACTAATGCGCTGTCTTGAGAAAGACGAAGCAGGAAAAGTTTTGCTTGAGTTGCACGCAGGAGAAGCTGGTGGTCACTTCGGTGGCGACACCACTGCTCATAAGGTTTTGAGAGCCGGTTACTACTGGCCCACGCTTTTTATAGACGCCCATGCTTTATGTCGTAAGTGTATCATTTGTCAGAAGGCATCAGGGTGGTTACAAAAACCAGCCTTTCCCTTGCAACCCGTCTCAGTAGATTCTCCTTTTCAGCAATGGGGCCTTGACATCATAGGTCCTGTTAACCCTCCGTCCTCACAACAGCACAAGTATATTTTGACAGCCACAGATTACTTTATTCGATGGTCTGAAGATGCTGCACTAAAAACCGTCAATACCAGTCAGGTAATTGCCTTTTTGAATTCGAATATCATCACTCGTTTCGGTATCCCTGATTGTCTAGTCTTTGAAAACGCTTCATACTTTTATTCTCTTGAGATGAGCGAGTTAGATTTGGAAAAAGGAATTAAGCTGAAGTATTCTGCTAGTTACTATCCGCAGGGAAATGGATTGGCAGAATCAACAATCAAGAACTTGATCAAAATAATCAAGAGAACAGTGGCTGAAAATCACAAGAATTGACACAACGCTTTGCTGAACGCACTGTGGGATGATAGGGTAACACCCAAAGCCGCTATAGGAAACTCCCCCTTTTTTCTCGTTTATGGCAGAGAAGCGATTCTGCCACCCCACGTTCTTCTTCCTTCGCTTCAGTTATTACGAAAAGTCCAAGAAGAAGATTGTCCCCCTCTAGAAAACCGGATTAACGCTTTGATGAAGCTATAAGAAGAAAGAGCCCAAGCCAAGCATAAGTTAAATCAACATCAACAACTGATTAAGAGCTGGTTCGATTCTAATTCTTCTTCGGATAGGAATTTTGAAGTAGGCGATCTCGTCTTAAAGTGGGACAAACCACACGAAGGAAAGGGTGAGCATACCAAATTTCAAAACTTATGGCATGGACCATTTTTAATTGCTGAAAAGTTGGGTCCTAGTTCCTTTCAATTACAGAATCTTGAAGGGCAGCTTGACACCTACCCAGTGAATGGCCAGGCCCTGAAAAGATACTTTGCCTGATATCTATCCTTGTATATTATGTACATATTTCTGCTTTTGTTTGCTTTTTCGTGTGCTTTCTGATTTTTGGTTTTTGCTTTGAATTTATTAGCTTATCCTTTGATTTTGGGAAATTACTCTTTTTCTGACTCTTAAATCCCAGGCATGGATGATCCAGTCGAGTGTTGTGATGACTATATAATGTAGGCTTGATTATATTAGTTTTTGTAGCATTTTAAGTTTCTTGAAGTTATTCATATCTGATAAGATCTCATATCTGAGACTTTTCCTCCAAAAACCTGCTGAAAGACCAGATGTCCAGAGCAGACTTTCATTCCTCTCTCATTTTCCTCCAACTACTCACCACTATAAAAATTTAGTGGCCTAAGTTAAATCAAGACCTCATCTAGCTCTGTATTTCCAACCTAGTTTTCTGAGTTAAAACGATATTTTTCTGAGTTTACTCTCATGGGTATTAGGCTTTCCCTCATCGCAATCTGAGGACAACTTCTGGTGCTAACACTACCCATGGATGGGGAGAAGCCAGAGAAATATTTAGAAGACAAAACAAAGGAAAAATACATCTCCAAATAAATAAAGGTAAAGTATGGCGCAGATAGAGGTAACAGGGGAATCAGGATCAGTGACATCAACGATCTCGTGACGCGATTTTCAATAAGGATGTTAGGTTGAAAATTAATGTGAAAATGTAGAAAAGAGGAGGTACCAGCGGGAGTGGTAGCAGCTATAGTATAGTGCGCGAAGGGGAGATCAATGAGTTGGGCCCCTTATTAACTAAATTTCCTTCTAGAAGATTGCAAGTATGCACAAGATTAGGGCTTTGAGTTCCACTACTCATGGTTACTCATCCTCATTGCATTGGTAGCATGGCATGAACCAACATACAATATGTTCCTACAAAGTATAGGAAAATGTGGCACAACATGCTACACATTGTTGCGAAGCACAATGGACCCCAAGGACAAGAAAATAAATAGCGACATATTCACGCTGTACTTAATGGAGATCCAGAACAGATTGTTAGACACATGGAGGATTTCCCCAAAAACTGTCCAGGACTTTGGATACATAAAAAAATTCCATACATCGCGCCACAGTATGTGGTTGTATGAAAACAAGGATCCAACCAAGGACTGCCTACAGTTGAGCTACTGCATGATGATGTAGGATATCCAGATGGTGGTATAGGAGTGGCCTGAGGAGTGGAAAGTACCAGAGATTCCAAGAACAACGCCAACGCTACAAATGCAGACGTAGGGTAAGACAATCCCCATGCAACATACATGAAGGAATTGTGCTAGAAAGAAAAAGAAGACAACAAAAGGTACAGTGGGGGAAAGTAGGCCAATTCAAAATAAAAGTAGAACACAAAAGAAGTCACAGTGTGGTCCTACATAGGGTCCACCGTGCGTAGAGAAGGCACCAAGGGAAACAACAGAACAAGTGTAAATGGAGGCACAAGAGACATCTATGGAAGAAGAAAGGGCTCATGATATAGGCAGAGATAGACAAATTCCAGAGGCATCTGAGCCATCAGATGTCCAAATAAAAAAGACATCGGAACAAGCAAGTGGCTCCAGGAAGAAGGCAAAGGCCCACAGAAAACCAATGGAAACATCAGTTGAAGACAGACTGTTAGAGGTATGGGAAAATGCAGAGAATCACAAGGCTTCAATTCTGGAGCAAGTACAAGAGGTAAAAACTGCACTGGAGCAGTTGAGGATCAAGGAAGAGTAAAAACAGAAGGAGAAACCAATGCCCACTAGAGAAGGAGTACCTGCTAGAGAGGAAACCCAAATTATAGAATAGGGTTGTTTATATTTTATCATAACACTGAAGATGTTGTTCAGCGATGAGGAAACAACACAGAAGTCCTTGAAGGACATCGAGACATTGGACTTGGCGTTGCCCAATATTCCAACAAAGGCACTATATAAATTTTAGGTTAGTGTTGCACAAGATATTTAGTCCAAATCAAGTTTTGATGCTTTACAGATAGTGCAAGAGGATAATGTTATACTGAAGGATGAAGTTATCCAAGAAGGGCAGGAGAAAAAGATATCGCAAACAAAATTGGAGGAGATGGAGAAATAGATAAGTGCAGTATTTCAAGCCATCCCCGACAACACAAAATCAAAGGGAGAATCTTATGAAGAGAAGATGAGGAAAATAATGCAGGCTTTGGCGCAATATAAAGAGCATGTCAAGGAATTGGAGGAGCACACAGTACCTACTACTCCTCCAGAAGTTAGAGCACTAAGAGAGAAAGATGTAAAAACATATGTAGAGAACATCATGCAGAGCATACATAGAATGACAGAACTACTAGAGAAGAGTGCCCAGTTGTGGACACATCTATTAGAGGATAGGAGCCTACAAGAGTTGCAAGGGAAGGAAGATAAATTTCATGCAGCAATGGTAGATGTCAAGCATAGACAGAGGACAATGTCATGGCCAGAGAAGATCAAGTCTTCCACAGAAATGAAGAACCTGTAAGCAGAAGAGAAAGTGGTGCAGGAAAAAAAAATCGTAAGACATGCTCTATTGGAGCCCGTGCAAGAAAAGGCAGCGTAGTTGGTCATGGAGATCGACAAAACAAAAGTGCACATCGAACAGATAGGATTGGATGGGGCGAGAAATCTTAAGACCTCTAGTCACTATGCAGGTGGTAGAAGCCATGACAGAGAAGAGAAACCAGGCTCATGAGCAATGCCAACAGATAACAGAGATGTACAAAGTACTAGAATAGGTAGTAAAATATGTAGGCATCCATGAGTGACTAGGGACAAGTCATGATGTCACTATTCTGGGCATGTTGGCATAGGCCAATTTTAGGAAAAATCGAAGAAGTTTTGAAGGACTTAAAGTAGAGATGGAAAACATGGGAGCGCGCTGGAAAAAGAGGAAAAGCAACACCAAAAATAAGGGAAAACCTGCACCGAGAAAAGCAATTAGAAAGTGGACAAAATGTTGTAGAGCCGTGGAAAAGTGGACAAGTGCCGACTTGGAGCAACGGTCAGATTGAGGACCAGCCATGAACGAGTGAGATGTAAAGTGGAAAAACCTAATCCTTTTAGGGTTAGGGTTTTTGTAAGGACTTGGTCCTAGTTTTGTATAAGTAGAATGTATTAGGACTATAGAGGGGGATCAATCGATTTTTGACACTCTGTAGTAGGTTCAACTATTTGTTAGGGTTTTGATGAGAGGTTCTCAGTGTAAGTGAGAACTATTGTGATCTGTGGAGATCGGATGTAATGAAGGAAGGATTGTACAGTGTGCATCACTACATTTTTCATGACAAATGAATAAAGAGATGAAGTGACAAATCTTTGAGGACGTAGCCCCATGGGGGGTGAACCATGGTATATCTATGTTTTATGTGACTATATGTAGTTTTTATGGTTGAATTTACTTTGATAATTTTTTATGATGAATTTGTTGCTTGTTAAATGAATTAAAATTGCGCAATAAGGTTAAGCTAATGGAATATGCACAACAACACTGAATAAATGAATCCTTTAGCTAGTGTTTAGATCACGATCTTGGGTTATAGTAGATAAATGTTTGTCTTTGATCAAATGAGACTGTAATGATTAATGAAGCCCTATTAGAATAGTAGTGATAGGGGTTAGGAAAAATATCTAATGAGGATTTGTGGTTAACAATGAGTAGGTTGAATGCCTCAGAGAGAGAAACACATCCCATCCCAGGGTTGCAAACATCTGAGTCCTACATCCAACCATAGAATCCATCTCGAGTGAGACTTTGCAATGCACTCCATGCACTGTGTTTCCTTCTGGTATCCAGAAGGGATGATGGTTGAAGGGTTTGTTGGTAATCCTATAGCTAGAACCTGGGTTAGCCCAAGTAACCCAACACCGCCAAATGGTATATTGAACTGAAGGGTAGTTCTTTTAGAAGCTTTAATGACTTGGAAATGGAATTTTTAATGCATTACCAACTACATATTTGTTATGAGATAGGAACTGAGCTCTTGAATTTTGTGCATCAAAACAATTTCAGCCAAATCTTCAATCATATTCATGAGTAGCATCGACGACGTAGGATGATTAAGACTCACATTCTAGAAAATCTCCTAAAAGAGTGGTTTACCAATTCCCTCTTACCACCCATTTCCTAGGATGAAGCCATGGCCAGGGTGACCAGCTAGGAGAAGGCCATTTTGTATTCCCAACATCTAAATTTGATTTATTATCAGTTGGGTACTCTATATGATATCATTCCAAATTGTCTTCACTCGTCAACTGATCCTCATCAACCTCACCGAAGGCCCCATGCCAATGGTGTGGTTGGCTCTATTTCTCATGCATCTGTTAACCAACTAGCTAATCATATGGGACATTTGTCCATTCAATCAAACCCATTAGCAGTTGTCACTAATGCTCAAACTATTATAGTCCCTCCTCAAACCTCCGAGGTGAATTTGGTGTAGTCCACACAACCAAAGAATCCTAAACATCCTAGAGGCAAGAAAGAGAACAAAAAAAAAAAATCCACCAATGAGAAAGGGACTACCACTACCCAAACTGCCTAGGAGGGAGGCACTAAAGAGAAGAGGAAATCTTGGTTCCCTGCACCATTAGTAGGGAGGAACATCCCACTCACTAGTTCCCTCAAAAGGATGAGATCCATCGATATTTGGCACAACAACGGGCCTCCCAACAACTTGTTTTCTTAACTCATCCTTTCCCTCCCCAACCTCAAAACATGGTTTCCATAAATCCTTTCCCTATGCAAGGGATCATGAAAAGTACCCCTCCCCATGAGGGGTCTTCCTTGAATGATTATTTTTTTTATGTGTGACCACATGGTCAACTTGCAAAATCGAAACATGAATTACGACATTCATGATCCCTCTAATGTTGCCTCAAAAGAAACATCTTCATCCCTACCTAGTGGCCTTATTCATATAGAGAATCCATTCCTTGATGCACCACTTCACCCCCTGAAGGGTTTTCTTCAATGCACGACCCATAGTCCCAACACATAGGCTTCCCACAACTACATTATTATGGAAGAATTAGCCCAGGCACCTTGTGCCATGTCGGTGCTTGAAGTTCTCCAAAGATGCCCCATGCAGCGGAAAGCATGGCTATCGACCATAGGCAGGGTTGATCCCTTGGATTCAAAATTGATTAACTTTAACACTACCCAAATTATTGATCCAGTTGGATATTGGTGGCCACCCACCTGTTCCAAATTCCAATTGTCTCATCTTGACAGTTTTCAGTTGAACACATTTCTCTGTAATGGGGACATTTCTTTGTAATTGTGGGTTCTGCACTTTTGGGTTTGTCCTAAATCCTGACACAACATCCAGATGGATAATGGTGGCTGCCCACCTATATATATTCCAACTGGATAATTTTGGAATTTTTCATGTCAGTACATCTTTATGTACTTCGAGGGCCATTTTGGGGCCTTATACAGTGTTTTCTTGTCTTGCCATAGTCAAACTATAACTGGAGTTACATTTTGACAACATAATGTGTATTTCTCAAAAATACCTTTCCAACAGGCTATCACACGCCTAAAATAGAGATCGTATGCTAAAGTTACGACCCCGGGAAGTTGATGTACTAACTTACCCCAATGGGGTCCACATGACTTTTGGCGCTTCATCTCCTAGTGTTAGGTTTTTGGATGTCTAGGGTTTTGGGATTCATGTTTACTATAAAAATTCCTTCGGAGCTTCATTTTACTCATCTTCTTGTGAATGATCATAGCCGTCACATATCTTCTCAGAGATAAGCTGCCACCATTCTAGCAAGTCTTTCAATTTGTATTTTTACAATCTATGTACATTTATTTCATTAATAGAAATAATGTATTACTGTATTTCCCTATTTATGGTAATATTTATGTGCACTTTATTCTAATATGTCTACTTTCATTTCGTTTCGAAAATAATCTAGATTGGTGGTATCAAAGCAGGTTGTTCTTGATAATTTTTCAGTGCATGTCCCTGACAAGGTCCGAGTATATCAAGTTGGTTCTTGAGCTTGTCACTCTTGAGTAAAATTGCTCTCACACGCCCAAGAAACCCTCCATGCCGGAATAAAAGAAAAATGGTGGAGCAAAAGATTCTATTAACTTGTTTCTTGAGAAATCTCTTGCATGACAGAGGGATGAAATGATGGATAATTTTTCCCACATCCTTCAACACATGCTGATAGAAACATGTGCATCTTCATCAAGCGACCACTTTGGAGGAGCCTATCCCTTCAAGGTACAAGTTAACTTTGATATTCCCGTATTTGAAGGTTAGATAGATGTAGATGCCTTAGAAAAATGGTTAAATTTTCTAGAAGTTATTTCTCTATTCACAATTTTTCCAACAGGGAAAATTTCACCTTCGCACTCCTCAAGGCTCTCCCCCATGTCAAACATTGGTGGGAAACTTACTGGGAGAGAAGTTCCATAGAGGAATATGGAATATATGGGATTGAGCCCACTTGGGATTTTTTTGTGGATGCAGTAAAGGAACAATATTACCCTGTTGATAACTATGAAGAACAATACATGAGATGGACCACACTGTGGCAAGAGAAGATTCAAACAATGGCATAGTTCACAAATAATTTCCATACCTTGCACACCAAGGTCAGTATCAAAGTCTCTGAACAAAATCTAGTTCTAAAATATCGTGGGCCTTTGCATAGGTACATCAAAAACGAAATGTATTTCCTAAACATATCATCATTGGGAGATACCTATTGGTATGTTTTCAAAATCGAGCAGAAATGTAGGGACTAGAACAAATGGGAGTTTGGGTTTGCAAATCCACAAAAACCAAAGCACATTAAAGACAACCCTAACCAACAGCCTCCTGACAACCAGTCCAAGGCACATAAAAAGAAGGGTAAAGGAAATATGAAGAATGACACTAGGAAGTGGTGTGAATTCCACAAAATCCCCTGGCACAACACCGGTGAATGTCGCTCGAAATAGTCATTGGTGGCTGAGATCAAATACAAGGAGCCGAACCTTGATTCATAATTTGATCCAGAAAATAATGAAAAAAACAGATTATCGACACATACTCTGTTGTTATTGTCGGGACCGCAACAATTCAACCAGAATAACCAATAGATCCTAAAGAGGGGGAGCGCCTCTTCCATTCACATATGTGGGTGAATGGGACCCCATTGCATTTCATTGTTGATAGCGGCAGCCAAGAGAACCTAATCTAAGTTGAGGTCATCAAACAGTTGGGGTTGTCGAAAACACCACACCCGCAACCATACAACATCGGGTGGCTTCACCAGGGATGCGATATCTGTGTCAGCGAATAGTGTCTCTTGTCCTATGGCATCTAACCCTTCAAGGATGAGGTATTGTGTGATTTTTCCCCTCTTGATGTCCGTGATGTTGTTTTGGGCCAACCATATATGTGGAAATTTCATGTTGTTTATTAGTCTCGACCCTATAGTATCATTATTACTTTGGGGGGTCAACTCTATAGGATACCATAGGTAGTTCCAACTATTGTTCCACCAAAATAGTGCCACAAGGTAATCTCTCATACTTAAAAATTCATCCTCTTCACAGTTTGTTCAAAGGATGCATAAAAGGCCACTACAACCATTGCAGCCTCAACAACTTCTATCCAACAGAAGCATATTGCAGAAGAGAAAGAAGATATTGTTTCTTCACCTATGATGGTGCCTACACAATGCCCCATCAACCCTGTCAACAAAAGGTTCGTGACATCCTTCCACAAACCAAACAACCCAACTTCTCCAGTAAGGCACACAACTCACCAAGATTTAGATTTAGCAAACACTTTCCCCTCTTCCTCAAGAACTCAACACAATGGAGACCATTTCTTCCTAAGGGGGGAGGATTGATCCAAGTGGATACTGGTGGCCACCCACCTATTCCGAATTCCAATTGGCTCATCTTGTCAGTTTTCATTTTAGCACGTTTCTTTGTAATGGGGACATTTCTTTGTAATTGTGGGTTCTTCACTTCCAAGGATATCCTAAAGCCTGACACAATATCCAGGCAGATAATGGTGGTCACCCACCTATTCCAACTAGCTTATTTTGGAAATTTTCATGTTAGTACATATTTTTGTACTTCTAGGGCCGTTTTGGGGCCCTAAACAATGTTTTCTTGGCTTGCCACAGTCAAACTATAGACAAAGTTAGCATTTGATGGCATAATGCGTATTTCTCGAAAATACCTTTCCAATGGGCTATTACACATCTAAAGCAAAGATCGTATGAAAAAGTTACGACCCCAAGAAGTTGATGTACTAACTTACCCCAACGGGGCCCACATGAATTTTGGCGCTTCATCTCCTAGGGTTAGGTTTTTGGATGTCTAGGGTTTTGGAATTCATGTTTATTATGAAAAGGCCTTCAGAGACTCATTGTACTCATGTTCTTGCAAATGAGCGTAGCCATCACATCTCTTCTCAGAGATAATCTACCACCTTTCTAGCAAGTCTTTAACTCTGTATTTTTACAGTCTCTGTACATTTATTTCATTAATAGAAATCATGTATTATTGTATTTCTCAGTTTTTGGTAATATTTATGTGCAATTCATTGTAATATTTCTGCTTTCATTTTGTTCTGAAAATAATCTGGATCAGTTACTCATTGGTTCTCCCATCAAGAAACCTTCCATATTAAAGTGAGAACGATGGGGAAAAACATCTTTCAAACAATTGTTAATGAAGGAGCCTTGACTTGCATCACGTCGATTTCTTGTTGGAAATTGCTTGGCTCTCCTAATCTTGATAAATCTACTACACTCTTAAAATCCTTTGATGGACACATATTCCAACCACACAAAATCATCACCGCCTTACCCATTGAGTTAGGTGCAAAGACTGTCTCAGTTTCCATAGAGGTCATCGATGCACCACTTGAGTACAATATGTTACTCAGGTGCACTTGGTTCTATGATATGATTGTATTCATATCCTCGATATTTTAGGTCCTATGTTTCCCTCACCAAGGGAAAATTGTTACGATTGATCAACTTGAGTTCTGTACCCTAGACCTTAGAGCTAATGTGAGGTCTAATGTACCCTTTTTAGGTGATACCACACAATATTATTTGCATGTTGGTTTCAGGATGTTCAAATATCTTTCTCTTATGGGTATATTTCCACTTTCCCCACCATCTTTTACTGCAACTATTGGCCCCGTCAATATGATTTCCTTAGATACCAGTGGATCCCTTGGGTATTTTGATCCTTCGATGGTATCTCACCCTGAGGATGTTGATTTGTATGGCGCATCCATGCTGCTCAATGTGGTCGAAATTGTCGATCCGATAATCCCATCAACATCCACTGATATTGGTCAGCAAATCCATCCTCCTATGGAGTGTTATCACCCTACTCTTCCCGAATGGGTTGTTGAATCTCCACATTCACATGAAATCCTTAATTCTACATTACCTTCAGAAGAGGCCATCCTATAAGTCATGGATTCCATAGAAAATATAAGGTATGAGGTGCTACATCAATCATGTTATCCTCATTTGGAACCGATGAGATCTAGCATGATGAGTTTTGATCCAATGAAACCCCTAGTCTTGGCCCTTTTTTGCCTTGGTTATCTTATTCAGAACTTGCTATCGACTTCTCTACTACCCCTTCCATAAATGATTCACATTTTTTGCTTCCTTCATTTCTTGATGGGTCCCATCAAGGCATTGTTGTCTTTCATGAAACCACTCACGATGAATATCTTCTGATGCAAAGATTCATTCCTATGTGGCATGGCCCCGACATGGTGCGCCATATGATGTCCAAAATGGATCATAGTTTCCTTGATTATGAAATATATCCTTGGCATGAGCCTAGAAATGGGCTCTACATGGTATAAACCATCAATATACGTAGTTCCTTGTACATAGGTGTGTGGTGTGAGTTCTTTTGTTTTGCCTATATCATATCCAGAAAATCCAAAAATATTTTCCTTTTTGAGATTTCACTGTGCATTTTAACCTTGGAATCTAGTTTGCATGTGCTTGACACGATTCTAGGTAATTGTTTATGGATATCGTGCCTTCCACTACACTTAAGGTATATATTTATAAACTGGCATATAGGGATAGGTTTTTACCTGCATTTTTTTCCTTGCATTATTAACTGTGCATACTACCAGCATTATACCTTAGTTTCGAACCTAACTAGTTGTGACGCTAGCCACTCCTTTTGCATGTTTTCATTAGTTCGGTAGTGCCTACCTATCATGGGCACCCTTGTTAGAAATTTGAATTTCCATATAGTTCCCATGTTGTGATTTTCCTGTAGGCTTAGGAGCCCTCCTTTAGCCCTGCCATGACACGAATATTGAGCCTCATTCTCCTCTCTTCGTATTTTTTCTGGCCATATCCCATGGGGGTTCCCAATTTTTTTTATATCTCTTAATGGTTTCCTATGCATTTTCTCTTCACATCATACCTCCCACCATTGCACTGTTGTTTTTCCATATCTCACTTACTGCTATGCAGTAGCCTTGACCATCCACCTCTTACATTATTTAGCCTCTATTTTTCATCCACCTACCCAGGGAGAGAACAACTGCTAAGAGTGGACCTCATTTTCAAGTACCATTTTCATTCCTCAATGCTTAGGTTGATTCCATGCACTTGGAACATAGGAGCATGTTGTTAAGCCAATCATTATCTCCCGACGAGTCTCCTTTAAGATATTTTGAGAACCTTTAAACATGAAAATATTGTCGAGTGATCTTGTCTTCTTTCAGATTTGTTAAATGGTTTGAAAGGACATCTATTCAGTATAATTTTAACCCTTTTTCAGACCGTATGGACTAATTAAAAAAAGGAATAATCTAGTCCACCTGGGTTAGAAGAGTTCTCCCTTGTATTTTTTTATCCTTTTTTGGGCTTGGGGGACTAAATTTACGAAAAAGAACATTGAGCATACTTGTGTCATTATTTCATGATCGTTAAACCATGAAGTAGATGAAAAAAAAGGGTGGGGGTTTTTCACCATTGGCTTATTCTCAAAATGGAAACAATAGTCGAGTCACTCTTGAACATGGCACTTGTTTGAGTCCTCATCATACAGTTGGTTTTTAGCTTGCCTAGGATCCTACCCAATAATATGAGTCAAAGATACTCCTTCCATTGGCTACTCTTCCAATCATCATGGAGAGTGCTTCAATTCCTCCTATGTTGTTGCACTATATTAATCCATATCTTGTGTTTTACTACCAAGTCACCATTGTGTCATGTTATATGGTCAAGGGAAGTTTAAGCCTAAGTCGACCATCTGCTATTTTGTTGACTTTCTAAGTCGACCTTTCCTGTGTCAGTTGTACTTTGTGATACTCTCTCTTCACATCATATCTCAATGTCTATTCCATGTCGATTTATGAGGGATACATCAAGGCCCTCCTTTGATAGATCTCTTCCTATCGACTTGAGCACATTATCTAGGAAAGGGATTTAGAAACCATATAGTACCTTGGAACTTGTGGTCCTCGGTGGTAGGGCTCTGCATGATTGACAGTGGGTTTTCATCATTGACTCCTGATTGATTGAATATATGAGTTTTCAACATCAAATCCTCTATTCACACTCTCTATATTGTACTAGGTACCTTGGGGTCCATCATCATCATCATCGATGGTTCCGTTCGCATCTGTTAATGGTATACATCAATGATCAGTAATCAAATGGTTTCTACCATGCTCGACATTAGCTCATTTATTCACATGTTGTAGATTTGTACCATTGGGGTTTTGGATGAAGACCTTGGGTTTGGGGACACATGACTCCTTTCCATAAATTCCCTCCCAAGTTGCATTGGAGTATCTCACTTGTATTTGAAGACTTCAGTGGCACTCTCCTTGGTGCTCATTTTCTTCCTGACATCTATATGTTGTGTCATAGATCCACATTGTATCTATTGGTGGATATGATTTGTTTCTGATATAGATCCACATTTAGTTTGTTGGTGGCTATGATTGAGTTCAGGACGTATATCTACATTGTATTATATCGTGGCTACGGTCTTATTGATGACATCGATCCACTATGTATTCTTTCATGGCCATGGCCTAGCATTTTATTTCATTGATCTCCATTGTATTTTTTGGTGATCATGCTCATTATGAGTCTGAGTAGGTCTACCTAGGGGATTGGTATATATATATATATACACTCATCCTTGGTGTTTGATTGTATGACTTATTTGGCATTTGAACCTCCTTTGATCTCTCCTTTCACTGCCACATATGCACATTATTGTAATGTATTTCAGCCATCCACTCCTTTCCTGACCTCACACATCAGGGGGCATATATTATAGATTTAATATCCACTCTACAGATTAGAGAAGAAGACATTAGAGGATTAAGGCCCTAATGCATCTTTTTCCTAGGGTTTCACACCTTTTTTATCCTTTTTTACCCAGTTTTAGGCATACTCGTGGGACACCTAACAGACAACAAGTGAGGCACTCGCTTGACACTAGTTGTGCAACCAGCAAGGGATTGTCAAGTTTCTAGAATTGGGGAGTTACGAGCCAAGAGGTGAGATATGAGTTGGATATTAGTGGCTAGGACCTAGGAACTCACATCATTCAAGTTTATAGTGGCCTCTAAAAGATCTAGAAACCTCCCCCAAGCCTCTTATAAGAGCTATATAACAAAGGCAAGCCTTGGGAAAGAAAGAGGAAGAATTGAATAGCAAGGTTATGCTGCCAAACTGCATAACTATTCAACTAGAATTCATTGGATCCTAGAATGACCAAGGAGTTGTAAGAAAGAGAAAGGAGAAAGGATAATGAAGCAACCTACATCAACACTTGAGGTATGCTATTGTTATGTAAGTTTCCATTTACAATTAATAGATCATTTGGTTTTCCCCTGAATATTTTTCATTGATATATAAATGTTCAGATATGATTTAACAGATTATAGATCAGATTAGATCCAAGGTAGATCTAGGAATATAACACTAGGAAGACAAGTAGAATGGTATTGTTTTGTATTTGGTGTGTATGGAGCAGGTTGTAGAAGCTGGGGCTAGAACTTCAGGATTGCAACAACGAGGAATATAATAAGGACAACCTTCAGGAAAAGGTATGCCATTCTTTTATCTTCTTATGTAATGATCTTGTTGCTTGTTTCTGGGAGAACCATAAGAAGTCTACCCCTCCTGTATAGGATATCTAGGATTATCCTAGGGAGATATTACTGATGTATTTAGTGATATCCCTGTGATCATTTTTCCCATAGAAGTGGGATCCCTTCAAGAGAAACTATATTAAAGTTGATTTCGTCTCCTTCTAAAATTGCAGCTCGCCAGAAATTGCTTAAAATAGTGACATGATTGCAACTTGGTATTTTGTTCTATTACACATGCATGAATGGTATCTTACAAAAAAGTTTGTGATTCTCCTTATTTTTACATTGTGCCAAATATATCATCGCAATATTAAAAGAAAAAAGGAAGAGGTTCTTTACATAAGTGTTATGAGATTACAAAGGTTCAAACCTTGTTATTGTGTTAAATTCTATTACATGACAAAAAGGTGGTCAAGTTTTACTTATGCATATATATCATATGGCCTCAATTCAATACATGATGTTATACAAGCATTGACATATAGTATGGATGAGTTTCATACATGATAAATTTTTCATATGACAATGTTATTTGGTTATGATCATTGGTGGCATTTGTTAAAAGGTTCAAAACTTTACTTGGCTTTGTGAATATGGTATAAATGATGTTTTTTTTGGATATAGAATAAGTGCAAGTTTGACATATTTGAATGTGTAGATAGTGTGGTACATGGTTCGAATTCAGAATCTGAGGTAGCATTCAATGTTTTCCACCATGTAACACATGGTTGGTTAATGGATAAGTTGGCAAAATTTTGGGTTTTTCCATTCGAATTTGGAGGGGGTGTGAAGTTAAAGAGAGTTATTGCACTCTCTATCGGTTTTCCTCCTGAGGTATACCACCTTGCATTTTGATTTTTGTCAAGAACTCTTTGTTGTTGGTAGTCGATGGTTTGGAGTTTGAACTTCATTGGTGTTTGAGTAATGATCCTGGGTCACTCTTCTCTCATTATTTAAAAACATTTGTACAAGTATGGGCATTTTTTACTCTTCTAGCATCAAAACAAACTGCTCTGCTCTGATGATTTTTAGAATTTTGGCTCTGATTTGGTCACATCCTATGTGTGTGTAAAAGTGTGAATCTGTATGGTTTTGATATGAAAGAAAATTGAAAATGTTCACTCATGGTTTGAAAGCTTGGTTCTTTAGAAGTTTTCCACACTTGTAAATGAATGAATTTCTTCCATGTTTAGATTATCATTCCGAGTATAAATTTTAAATGATATGCGACCTGGGTTTGCATAGAAAAAATATAAACATTGTGTGGCTTTGACTGAATCCCATGTATGGATAAGAGATTGAGTTTTACCTGCATTCGGTTTAGCATAGTTCCTACGTGTATGGATTTTCATGGATTGCAATATCAACTTTATCAGTTATAGCTTTTTCATTTTTGAATGGTTTTTTGGAGAAGTCTAGGGTTTGCACTCGCCTAGAACCATGTTTTGACGTTCTTTTGTATATAGTTTCAGAGATGTTTTTTTTTTTAGCAAATATATATGTTTAAACATATAAAATCTATTGGTTTCGAACCTTATGAAACCCTCTACTCCTAATGGCTGATTTTGTCACCAACATTTGGTTTTTCTTATTGGTATATAATCTCTGTAAGTAAATTTGTTCTAATGCGCCAAATGTGAGTAACAACATGGTACGCAATGAAATTGGTGGAAATGTTGTATGGTGTTGGGTGTTGATGTTTTTATGAGCCTGTGTATGACCCATCATTGTATTTATTTGTTTATATTGATGGGTTTTGGTTCCAGTTTGTTGGATATGATTATGCATGGTTCTTAATTATTATTGGCAAAAGGAAACCTGGATAGTTTGCATTCACCTAGAATTTAGATATGCCCTTTGATTACCATCATATGTGGTTCTGAGAAATTATAAGACTTGTTTCAAGATCGAAATTTTCATGACCTATTTGATGTCAAACCATTATTGGATCTCAGATTGATTGTCATTCCCACTCCACACTATTTTGTATTTGGACTATGTGGATGAATATACAGTCAATATCAATAGATAGTGTATCAAGTGATATATATTTCAGAAGGTTTCAATGATAGATTTTGAATATCTGTGCAAAACTTGTCAAGCATAATTCTCTTGAACATTTATTAAATTGTTTTAATAAATAAGATAAGTAAGGATTATATTGCAAGAGGCTAAAGAAATTCATACATTTTTGGACACCGACCACACTCAGGGGGGGCTGAATCAATTTGAGGCTCTTTTTACAACTTCTTACAAAACTCTAGTTATCCATAACCATTCACCACATAATTACTCATTACTTCTATTCACACTTAGTTTCTTTCATGTAAATATATCTCAATGACATATATTAACAATAAAGAACTATTCACCATCACAATAAAGAACACCATGAACACAATATATATGTATAATTTTTTTTTGTATTACGGACTACAATCCTTGGGGTTTATCAACACCAAATGAAATGAGCACCAACTCTCAATGCAAGACCCATCATGTATATCTCAGCACCAACTGAGAAGAGGAATCCAATCCTCAAGTACAAGACCCAACTTGTAGACAAAAAACAATCTATCAAACTATACCAACAGTCTATACCAAGACAAGTGCATCAACTATGCAAAACACAACATATCACAACAACCTATCATCTCAACCTGTCTCATCAATCTCATCATTCAACTCTGATCTACTCACAAAGATCAATCATCAAGTCAAATCTCAACCATATGCACTATATCACCACGTTAACCAACAAGATACCTCTAGCAATACACCATACTCTCCATAAACCAAATACCATAAACCCTTACACAAGGCCATGTGCCAAAACCATACCTTTAGTCATGTAGAAATCATCAATACCTATACCATATGCAACAATTGGAACAATTCCAATATGGAAATTTAATGTGGTTACCAAACTTCCAACTTTCTACAACTTCCAAATCTGATGTCGTGGTTTTGCTACCGTGATTTTGTTGCAATGGTTCTGTTGTCGCGATTTTGTTGTCGTGGTTTTGCTGTCACGATTATTCTGCCATGATTTTTCTTCTACACTTTTTCTGTCACGATTTTTCTGTTGCACTTTTTTAGCTGCGCTTTTTCTGCCACAATTTTTCTACCACACTTTTTCTGCCACGATTTTTCTATTGCACTTTTTCTGCCGTGATTTCTCTACCGCAATTTTGTTGGCCCACTTTTTCTACCGCACTTTTTCTCTACAAATAATACTTGCCCAAATAATCTTTCACAAATGGATATTCAATATGCTCAAAGATCATGCACATAAGATACCCTTTCTCTCTTATTTATACTTCTCCAAGTAGCTTCCTCTAGGGGTTATCTTGTAACCAACTTACCCAACTTCCTTATTTTGGGGCTAAACCACTTCTAACCACTTTGTCCACTTACAAGCACTTTATCCACAAACAATAAACTCTCCACTTCTAGTTGCAACTAAATTATTTTTAATTTTTTTCTTGTTGCAACCACTTAACCCATGACTAACCACTTTGAATGGTCAATTTCTTCTAGGATATTCTAGAATAATTTGACTTATTTAACCTTCTAGGGGCTTCTATATAAATCATGATGGTTCTCCAACTTCACATGTCCATAACTCTCTAACCATGATGAGTTAGGTGGCGTTCCACATATCATAAAACAACATGACGAGCACTATCCATCTAGAATAGTCTCACTTGAAAATTTACTGATCTTCATTACATTATCCCTAAAAAAAACTTGAGTTCTGAACCACACATGTAGGATGAATGAACCACTTAACCATTTGGACTTTACAAATAATATTCCTGTGAGGGATTTTACCATAAGGGGACCACTTTGAGAACTTTATCTAAGAGTGCCTTCCCGTGAGGGCTTGTGCCATAAGGGGACCACTTTGGAGTTAATCCATTTGGTACTTCCTATCAACCATGAAATGACATCAATGATACAACATTATGACACCACATCACTATGACACCACATGAAATCAACCCTTTGACATCAATTACATCAATGACTACATGATCCAACAATACATCAATGATACAAACACATCATTATGAAAATAATTGACATCAATCCCTTTGACATCAATCTCTTGACATCAATGAAAGCATAGTACAAAAATATCCCTTTGGAGTCTATCTCTTGAAATCAATCTCTTAACATCAATGGAAAAGGGTCTATCTGTTTGTATTTTCTCCCCTTGACTAAATTGTCCCTGAGGCCGCTCCCCCTGGATGCACTGTCCTGTGGGATGTCTCCACGCATATGATGAATCTCTCTCCCTTTGACAAGGGAAATCACTATGATGTAATGCTGATGATATGGCTTCCAATCACCTCTCCTCCTAGAATCATACCTCTGCAAATGATCATGGGAAGAAGAATAACTCCCTCTATGGGTATGTCTCCCTCTATCTTCTCTGTAAGATGAAAAATATGCTACTACTACAATATGCTTATGCTGCAAGTGTTGATTCTCAACCAGAACACTGATTAACTGCTCAACTACATCAAGAGAACAACGATCCTTGGACCATGTGCCAATCATGCACACAACCATGTACATCAACACCATACAAGTTATCATCACTAAAGTGTATTAACCATGTTCCAAATGTGTATCAATATCATTGGTAACATCATCAACCATACAACATAACAAATGTTGGCATAGGGGTAGACCCAGGGTTCAATGCTACAACAACGCACCAACAAAACCCTAACTACCAACCCTTTCAGAAACACCTACGAAGTAGATGAAGTCTCACCCGAGGTAGAGGCGGACTCAAATGTCTGCAACCTTAGATGGGACATAGATTTGTGATTGTAACACCTTAACAGAGCACTTAGAAATTATAGTTCATCAATATCTAGTCTTAGTTTACAACACAATTAAACCCTAATAACTAATCAGTGTAGTAATCACATAGATCCAATAGATTCAAGCACTAAGCATACTAACATAGATCATATCTAGCATTCATTCACATTATTCAGCACTAAGCTACCATATAAGATCCTTCTAAGCCGGTATTAGAGCACTAAGCATTCAGTCACATATATAAGAGAACAACCATAAAGCACAAAGTATTCACAAAATAGGATATACGTGGTTCACCCCCACCCCGGGGCTACGTCCACCAACTCTTGTCTTCTTTATTAGCTTCTCTCAATCTTCTACTTGCATGGAGCCACAAAATCCTACACCGCATAGGACAGGAGATTTGTGCGCACTCCACTAGATACTCCTTCCCTGAGTAGATCTAGGCACAAAGCCTTACACATCCTTTTACAGTCACTTTCACTTAGCCTTGCAAGTCTCACACAACATGCACAAAGAATTTACAACCATTACTTGCATCTAGCCAAAAGGAACTTAGCCATTCATACTCACTACATCGCATAACATCTATTTATACTTTACAAAAAGGGCCTGAGAATGGTTAAACCCCATGGGCCGACATCCCCATACCCATTACATAAGCCCAAAAATCCATAAAAAGGGGCTGAGATCCCGCGATATCCGCTTCAACTTGCACTCCACCTTTGACAACCTGTCGAAGTCACAAAAAAGGTCAAACATGACCAAGAATCCTCAAAAATTGGTCAAGGGCCAACAGTCCCCCAACACTCACCTATGACTCATCCCAAGTCACTTTGGTCTAGGTAGCTCTACTTCAAAAGCCTCAAGCTTGGCTTGAGTTTCTTCGACCTGTTGTTGTGCCACGACCTCCTGTTCAAGGAACTCTTGGATCACTGCTTTGTTAAGAGGTCCCTCTAAGTGTTGTTCAACTGCAATGACGATTTTCTCTAGTTCTTCACCTCAGCCTTTGATCTCTACGAACAGTTGGCAAGCCTCATCTTGTATAGGTTGGAGCCTCTAAGTCATTTCCATGAATTTTCTCTGAATGGTGTGGACATGCTATTGAGTAGTACGTTCCTCTTGGGATTGCTTCATCCTCTCAATAGTTGACAGGGGCTTCAACTGCACCTGTATTGTTTCTGCTTCACCTCTTGGAGCTGTGACTCCAGTTCCTTCAGTTCTAGATTCTCAGTGACTCGCTCATAAGTCTAGGCACTACGCTTACTTAGTTGTTTACAATCCATGGTGAGGGCCATGATTCTTTCAACTATGCTTCAGGTAGTTTCTTCTTTTTTATCCCTCACATCCTGTGGGGTGTTGGGCACTGTGCAGAGCTCTAAGTCTGCTATTCTTTGTTGAAGCTACTGGATAGCTTCCGCGAGCTGTGATACTTGATTCTCTACTGGTTCTTCCTCCTTCTTCTCCAAGCCTGTCACAGAGCGAAGTGATCTGTTGACTGCTTCTTTTACTTCAAAATGATTTGTGAGAAGATTTTATTTCTCTTGCTGGATCTGTGCTCTCTATCCTTCAAACTTTGCTTGAAGGGTGTCCTTATCCTGTTGCACAATCCTTTGTTTCTCCATAACTTCCTCTTGTGCTTGTTTTAAGGCCACTGTGGCTTGTTCCTTTTCTTCCTGTACACGACGAAGGTGAGCTCTAGTCGCATCAACTATTCTATAGAGTTGGGTAGGTTCATCTCCCAACTCTGGTTCTTCTGATGGTGGGGGCACAGTGGATACTGTGCGACTGGACTGAAGGGCCTTCTATACCCCTTCGAGTTCAACCTCAAATTTGTCGTACATCTCCTCCTGCTTGGCTTCATTTTTCTGCAAGATTTCCTGCAAGGTTTCATTCATAGATGCGATGATGAAATCAAAGTCATCGATAGTGAGCACAGTTTGCATATTAGTCATGGTGGCTTTGGATTTCTTCTGGGATGTAGGTTTCGTGGGAGAAACCTTCCTTTTCTTCAAGGGATCAGCCTCATTTCAGGATCCCTAGGCGATGTTACTTCGCCTTTCTTTTTCTAGTCTTCTTTGTCATTTGTCTCTTCTACTTCGTCATCACCCCCTTGGCCAAGTGATACTGAAGCAACTCTCCTGATGCGCTGCTCAAGTATTGGAATTCTTCGATCTTCTTCCTTCTTTGGGTTCCAGGTGTGTCGTGTTCTTTGTGAGTGGCCTCTGAGCTGTCAAGTTTGGGATAATACATCTCTGCAGGGTGGGTAGGGATAAGGAGGTCTGCGACTAGTCCTTAGTTATCTCCTTTAGGTCCTCCTCTGTGAGCTTGTAGTATCACTGAAGCTCCTCTTTGTGCTCGTCTTCTCACGCAGTGATATAGATGAAGTGTCGATATACGCAGAACTTCATAAGGGGCCTAAACCATTGTAGGGTGTTTGGTGTCATGCAAGGTTCATCTTCGATATCCCTCTTCAGTTGGATATAATACATATGAAATACCACGTTTGACTACCACTGTTTTCCCATATCGCTCGAGTACCAGAGCGTGATGAACTTCGCAGAAAGCAGCTTGAATGACTCAATGTATGGGAAGGTTGCACCTTCCAGCATCTCCCAAGCAGTAAATGCGATGAGGATCAAGAGCCAGCTAAAGTGGAACTCGTAGCCCTGATCCTGAGCTTCACGACAATCTAATTCCAACTGGTTAATTAGGTACTTTGCCCAGTTCATATGTAGGCCTTCCACGCATTTCTCAGTGAGGTCAACGTCAAACCCTGTGACCTATGTGGGTCTATTATTTCTTACCAAATTTCCTGCAATTAATTGGCATGCTAGGTGCACTGCACCATTCTAGATGGAAGCTACCTTGTAGCCTCGCGTCCCCTTCTCAACATCATTGTATGTATCCTTGATATTCTATGCTAATGCATGCTATGTGGCCTTCCCTGGATATAAGTCCTGTGGGTCAAGTCCTTTCATGCTCAATCTGTTGATCCTATGAATCAACATTGGATCAACTGTGATACGACAGTCTATCCATAAGTAGCTGCCATGGTAACATGAGAGCAAGAGATTAACACAAGCGTTAACCTCCTAGTGCCCTCCAAAGTGTGGGATTTTCATTACATTCAATAGGGTGGACTGCATGAGGTTCATCATCCATGGCTGGGGGATTATTTTCAAGTTCTTCCCCTTTGTCTTGGTCAAGTATTTATACAGGGTGAGCATACTATGGTTCTTGCGGTCTCTTAGGTTGAAGTCACTAAACTTCAACGTCGTGATCTTATCCTGCTGCGCTCCGACTGCACATATCTCCTTCGCGAGGTACGTAGTAACCATGGTGTAATCAAATTCCCTCGGGAAACTATCGCGACTCACCACGTCGGCTAGAGGTGGGATGTAGTTGGGTAATATGGTCAGTATTAGCTTCACATTTGCTAGGTCATCTCTGTGCTCAGTTCTCTTCTCCGCTATTGATCGATATGGTCAGGATCCATGAGCAATCAACAAAGAGGCTTGAAATCCTCTTGTTAATGACACTTGTACACCTACAGACATTACCCTTTCAGACATTACTCTTTCAGTCATGAGTTTGATGAGTACCTCCTTCACAAACTCTTCGACTGTGCTGAGTTCTTCGGACATACACGCTCGGGGTTGAATATCTTGGGTTTGAAGAGCAACTACTCAATGCAATGGGATGGATGGTGATATCTTGATTATCACTACGCAAAATCAACTAATCTACGAGCTCAGATAATCACGGTTGGAAAAAATGTTCTCAGTGCAAGTCTCGATGGAATAAGTAGACAACTAAGTAACGAATCTCTTCAACGGGTGAGAAGCCTTCATTAATTCAGTTTTGTCCATTATAGCATGGTCCCAATGGTTTGATGGCAAGATTTTTGACCATAAATTCCATTCTAACCGTTCGGGGTGTCGGTCTAACGGTTATACTATCTCCAACATCTATATTGCTTCGCCATGGCAAAGTGTCATGTCGTGCTGTACTGATATCTTGACGAAGTTCAAACTCTGGAATCCTTCCTTCTGCAAAGTTCCCTCTGGAACCTTCTGTAACTTTTCAATCTTTTCTCTCTTCTTACTGAGATTTCTATCCTTTTTCCTAGTGATCGTCGTCTCGATATTCCTCTTTCCATTATGATTCTTGTCTTCTTTTAGCATAGTAACTTTGCATTGTTGAGATTCTTTCATAGGTTTCGCAGGTACTACTTATTTTCTAGATGGGTTAGGTGCTTGTGAGTCTTCTTGTGTTCTTTCAACTTCGAAATCCAAGTTTTTGGTTCTAAATAGCTTCGATCCATTCTCTTGTTCTTTAATCAAGTGTGTTATCCTCCTAGTCATGAAATATTTTCATTCTTTCTTCTTCTTCTCTAAGACTTCCTCTTCTTTTCCTCTGGCTTGATCCTTTTCAATACAAGATTTTCCTAGTAACATAGCAAATGGGGCGTTGTTCTCAATAAATTTAACAACCTCAAAATATTTCTCTGTCGAAGTTCCATGAGTACTCATAGATATCTGGGTGAGTCTTCCACATAGGGTTATCAACTTTCCTCTAAATAATCCTATTCCTCCCAGTGAAGGAATCATAGCAGGCTTTCCTAAAGTTTCCCAAGTTCTTTTTGTTATGATATCCACCTGTCTTTCTTCATCCAAAATGCATTCAATGTCAAAGTCTCCTATTCTTGCTTCTATGTATTCTTTTTCTTTGAAGATCTTTGATAAGATGATATGTTGGTGATCATTTAGGGTTTCTTTCATTTGTAGCAATACATCCTCTGATTTTTTCTGGGGTTCTGCCATGGTCTCAGTGTCTTTATCTTCCTTAGGGTCTTCTTGTCTCATATTCATTCTGCCAAGATTAGCAATTATTCTAGGGCAATCCAAAACTTCATGATCCGTAGCTTTACAACAAAGACAACTAGGTCTTCTACCAGTGCATTCCTTACCCATATGTCCCGGTCTTCTGCAACTGTAACAAAGGGTTAATCCTCATTTTCTTTCAAATGATCCCCAATCTTTCCTATACTGTGCACTAGTATCATGGTAGCTAACTTGCAAAAAATTCTTTCTAGCATCCTGCATCCATTTGTTAGTCCAAACATCCTTTCTATGCATAGATATGACATATCTTTCACTATTTTTGTCATATCTACTCATATTAAACCTTCCTTCATTTAGTTGTGCCCTACTATTCAATCTAGGACAAAATTTATCAAACATACCTAGATCCATACTTTAGAAACAAAAATTTCCACTTATCTTACTTCTAACAGATCACAAAGCTTACAAATCTTACCTCTTTAATAAAAAATTCTCACTTTTACCTTTATCAGAGCACAAAGCTTTTAGATCTTACCTCTTTTCTTCATATATGACCCCTCTTCTTGGCACAAAGCTTCACAGGTCAAGTAGTACTGCATACTAGGGCAATAGATCTATGCACAGATCTTTTCTCTTTTTCAGTTCCCAACAATCATATTCAATCTTTGCACAAAGCTTCTTCTTCCTCAGTTCCCAGTAATCACAGTTTCAGTCCCAGCAACAGAACCATTTGTTGGCATAGGTGCAGACCTAAAGCAATGCTACAACAATGCACCAACAAAACCCTAACTACCAGCCCTTTCGGCAACACCTATGAAGTAGATGAAGTCTCACCCGAGGTAGAGGCAGGGGTGGTTGCAGGACTCATATGTCTGCAACCTTAGATGGGACACAAATCTGTGATTGTAACACCTTAACATAGCACTTAGCAATTATAGTTCATCAATATCCAGTCTTAGTTTACAGCGCAGTTAAACCTTAATAACTAATCAACGCAGTAATCACATAGATCCAATAGATTCAAGCACTAAGCATACTAACATAGATCAGATCTAGCATTCATTCACATTATTCAACACTAAGCTACCATATCAGATCCTTCTAAGAATTTATTAGATCACTAAGCATTCAATCACATAGATAAGAGAACAACCATAAAGCACAAAGCATTCACAACATAGGATATACGTGGTTCATCCCCACCCTAGGGCTATGTCCACCAACTCTTTTCTTCTTTTCTAGCTTCTCTTAATCTTCTACTTCCACAGAGCCACAAAATCCTACTCTGCATAGGACAGGAGATCTTCGCGCACTCCACTAGATCCTCCTTCCCCGAGTAGATCTAGGCACAGAGCCTTACACAACCTTTTACAGTCACTTTCACTTAGCCTTGCAAGTCTCACACAACATGCACAAAGCACTTACAAGCATTACTTGCATCTAGCCAAAAGGCACTTAGCCATTCATACTCACTATATCGCCTAGCATCTATTTATACTTTACAAAAAGGGCCTAAGAATGGGTAAAACCCATGGTCCGACATCCCCATACCCGTTACATAAGCCCAAAACCAAAAAATCCCTAAAACAGGGTTGAGATCCAGTGATCTCCAATTTGACTTGCTCTCCGCCTTCGACAGCCTGTCGAAGTCCCAAAAATAGGTCAAACATGACTAATAATCCTCAAAACTTGGTCAAGGGCCAACACCAACCATGTGCCTCAAACAAATATCATATCACTCATGATATGACTCTATCATGAACCAAGTGTCACAACCATGTATCTACTATGTACCAATCATGCATCAACTATAGATAGCGCTATGACTCATCAATGATGTACAACATAACCACCTCATCAAATCATCAACTACATGTGCCAATATGTATCTGAACCACATGTCAAATGCATGCACCAAGACATCCAACAAATATGCCTCTAACAATACATCATAAGATATATCAATGGGGCTCACAAATGTACCATCCATGTACCATGACAGATCTACCTCAAAAACCATTCACTATATCAAGTACTAAGCAACCAATAGTACCTCTAAAAATGTACTAAGAGTGTCTCTTAATAGATCAATTATATATCTCTAGCTAGGATCACATCATCATGACATATCTCATAGACAAGGTGCCATAACATCACATTATACATTACATGAATGCAACAATATACATTATCATGAATGCATCACTCCACACACTAAATTTTGTACCATGAATTCAAGATAGATAAGCTTCACTCAACCATATGTCATCACCATACATGCAAGCATATAATCATGAAAACCTATAACAAACCATGTAAGACCCTGCAAAATAGAGTTATACCATCAAACCATGCTATAACTCATATGTACACTCCTCTTCTTGAGGCTTTTTCCTTAGGTATGTGGGCTATTCCATAGACAAATCATGTATGGACATGACCTTTCTATATGTCACCTCACGTGTGTACATGAATTCTCCCACAGGAGCCCGTGTATGATTCATAAAGAGTGAAGCTTTCTTGATTCTTTATTACTTCATTCATGTCTGGATGTTCAGTTTTCTTCATCCACTTATGAGAGTGTCCTAATTTCTTTGTACTTGTACTCTAAGTTTCCATCCTTTCAACATTGTCTTCCTTCCAATTTACATGTGCTCTTCTTGCCATGCTATATGAAGAACTCCTCATTGACTATCTCCTTGAATTCTAACAATATTGAGAATTGTGGACAAACCCACTGTAGTTGTAACATCTCATGGTGTGACAATGAGCATCAATGTGTCCCATTTGATTACATATCCAATATCTTAGGATGTCATGAAACCTTCCAACATCTTTCCTTGCATAATGTCTGCAATCCAAAGCTTTGTGACCATATTCATTACCTGAGAAGTAGTGACCATGAAAAACATTTTTATACCTATGATTTGGTGTCCACCTTGAAGGTGTCTCTCTTTTGAACTTTCTTTGAGGTGTAGGACCTTCTTCTTGGTGTCTTCCTTGCTCCGATCTTTTGAATATTTTCTTTCTTTGTGTAGGTACTCGACTTGCATATTGACTTCCACTTTTTGAAAATGGAGGACCTACATCATGATTCTTAGAAGTGCTAGCTTCCAAGTGTGTTGCTTTCTTGTTGTATCCACGACCTGATTTATCATTTGGAGATATTTGGCTATCTAGGATTTCATCCAAGATTTTTGAGTTTTCCATGAACTTGAAGTGAGTGTTTGACTTCTCTACTTTCTTTTTGAGATCAACAACTTCTTGTTCCAACTTATGTCGTGATTCTTTCTTTTCATTTACTTGATTCTTCAATAGTTCCTCTATCCTTTTGGTTTCTTCAATTTGGGTCTTTGGATTGAGATTGACTTCAAGGATTTTTCTAAGCTCATCATCTACCTTCTTCTTTTCTTCTGCTTGAATAATTATTTCAATCTTTAGTCTTTTGATCTCTTCTTATTTTTCTTCTAATTGAGTCTTTTTACCTTCTTCTTGTTTTTTGAGCATTTTCTTTAGTGCCCTGGTATGCCTTGGATACTTTTCTAGAACTTCCTTAGTGTATTTTTCAAGATACTCAAAAGAAATTGAACCATATCATATTTCCATGCTCACTTATTATAAATCATTCATAATTTTATCTTTAAGATTCAACAAATATTCTTCTTCATCTATAAGATAATTTTTAGATGATTATACACAAACTACTTCTAGATATTCTTCTTCATTTGTAGGAGAACATTTAACTTCATCACACTTAGAATTATTGCAATCGTATGATTTTGGAGAATATTTACCTTAATTGTCCTTGATGGAATTGTATTATTTTTTTTGATATACCTTCTCTAGCTTCAACCATAGATACTCAACTGAGGAATGTTGTCCTATGATTCCTTTGACATAATATGAAAGTCCATTGAAGATGGTCTTGAGAGCCACTGCATTTTTCTTCTTTGTTTCCCTTTCAGCTGCAAACTTTGACTTATTCTTTTAGGGAACTGATTCACCAACAACTATGTTCCAAACACCTTCTCCTTTTACCTTCAAATAATATTTCATTTCTATTCTCCATGCTGAGTAGTTTGTCTCATCAAAGAATGAAACTTCATCTGCATGTTCATTCATTTGTGTGTCCACAGATCTCCTTCAAGATTGTAAGGCTTATAGTGAAGGCCTTCTCTGATACCAATTGTTGGACACACTGACCACATTGAGAGGGGGGGTGAATCAGTGTGAGGCTCTTTTTATAACTTCTTACAAAAATTTAGTTAGCCATCACCATTCATAACATCATTACTCATTACTTATATTCACACTTAGTTTCTTGCATGTAAATATATCTCAATGACATATATTAACAATAAAGAACTATTGACCATCACAATAAAAAACATAATGAACACCAGATATATGTATAAGTTGCTTTTGTATTATGGACTACAATCCTTGGGGTTTATCAGCACCAACTTAAATGAGCATCAACTCAAAGATAACACCAACTCTCAATGGAATACCCAACCTACATATCTCACCACCAACTGAGAAGATGAATCCAATCCTCAAGTACAAGACCCAACTTGTACATAGAAAGAAATATGTAAAACTATACCAACATTCTATACAAAGACAAGTGCATCAAATATGAAAAACACAGCCCGTCACAACAACCTGGCATCTCAACCTGTCTCATCAATCTCATCGTCCAAATCTGATATAATCACAAAGATCAATCATCAAGTCAACTCTCAACCATATGCACAATATCACCAAGTTAACCAACAAGATACCTCTAGAAATACACCATAATCTCCATAAACCAAATACCATAAACCCTTACACAAGACCATGTGCCAAAAACATACCTTTAGTCCTGTAGAAATCATCAAGACCTATACCATACCATGCAACAATTGGAACAATTCCAATATGAAAATTTGATGTGGTTCCCAAACTGCCAACTTTTTGTAGCTGCCAAATCTATTGTCACAGTTTTGTTGCCACGATTCTTCTGCCGCAATTTTTCTGCCACACTTTTTCTGCCATGATTTTTATGCCGCACTTTTTCTGCCACAATTTTGCTACCAGACTTTTTCTACCATGATTTTTCTGCTGCGATTTTTCTGCCGCACTTTTTCTGCCATGGTTTTTCTGCCACGAATTTTGTCTATCAATAATACCTGACCAAACAATCTTTCACAAATGAATATTCAATATGCTCAAAGATCATTCACATAAGAGACCCTTTTCTCTCTTATTTATACTTCTCCAAGTAGCTTCCTCTAGGGGTTATCTTCTAACCAACTTACCCAACTTCCTTCTTTTGGGGCTAACCCACTTCTAACCACTTTGTCCACTTACAACCACTTTATCCACAAATAGTAAACTC